>QVOA01000316.1:0-143303 GCA_014825685.1 Pseudomyrmex cubaensis
ACAAAAATGCGATTATCTCGGCTTCTAGGCCGAATATCGAAAAAATAAAAAAACATACTCTTAGAGCTCGTCAAGACGCATCGAACCACGTGGTCATACTTTCAAGTATGGTAGTTTTTGTATTTGCTGTGACTGCTGCAAAACACGTGTAAACGTATGAATCGATGTTTTTGAGGCCAAATATCGAAAAAGAAATATATATTTCCTAGCACACAAACCTTGTGAATCGTGAAATTTCACGATTTTTATTATGTCGAATAGTTTGATGAATTGTAGCATACCGTAGTGTAAAGTGTTTAGAAATAGAACGTAGTATATAGAACATTTACAATTTTATGTACACGTTGTACATAAGGTGATAAGGAGTTTTAGAGAATATGTAATAATGCGTGTATAGTTGTTTTACAGACTGCGGACTTTCATATGAAGTAACGTGTGTAGCAGGTAGAGTGTGTAAAAATTATAGCATACGCATGTACATGTACGTGTACGAGTAAATGTAAAGTATTATGGTGTTAAAAAGAAATAAGTATTGTTTTTTTTTTGTAGTGTGATGACTCGTGCACATAGTACAGTAGACCGTACTATGTGCACGAGTCATCACACTATAAAAAAAAAACAATACTTATTTCTTTTTAACACCACTACAAAAAAAAAACAATACTTATTTCTTTTTAACACCATAATACTATAGAGAGCGGTTGTTTGTGGATATACCACGGAATAGAACCATGTCGATCTGTGGCGTTTGCACCGACAAGTCGCTCGTTGACATGGTTACGTAGGTACTGATGTGCACCACCAGTGGACATTGCGCTAGCTTATATTTTCAAGTCCTCATATGGCCGCTCTCAGGATTTTCTCTGTAACGCAACCCTAACAGTTGTCAACAGTTGCAACGTGTATTTCTTGACATATATTTCGTACATACATCCTGGCACAGTGCAGACTCTTAATACATGTGGTGGACAACTGATAATAAACCGCTCGGTGAGTCTCAGGTTAATATTTTCTCTTATCTGGAAATGTCACGTTTGTTTAAGGTTATGTTTATGAAATAAGTAATAAATACCAATGGTTCGAATTCCGTCTAAAATTATAGTTCCCCTGAAAATAAAATTGAGACTTGAAACTTGAAATTTGGAACTTGAATCGCATGCTTAGACAATGTAATCTGGTGTCTGGGCGGACTTGTCGAAGCTCTCAAATCACTAAGAAGTCAATCAGTTAGTCAGTTAATAAATCTGTTTCAGAGCGAGTAAAGCAATATATTTTGTCTATATAATTTTTTCTCTTGTATAAAATAAGTTGTATTCCAAATTACTATAGTAATGTATGTGATTACTATAGTAAAATATGCTTTCACTGTGTATGTTCTGATATTATTTCTTGTAGATACAGTTTTGTATGTGTCAAAACCATAAATTATTTAACATATGTAATGTACAACACAGATATATATTATGTCATACAGAAAAAAAGTAAAATAATATTTAATTTTCCAGAATAGTTCCTAGAACATCTAGTATTTCTGTAAGTAATTCATTCAATAAGCTGCCAAGATTGCTAACAAAATGCGACGGGCTCATTCGGGTAAGTTACACAATATTTTGTTGATACATATAATATTATTCGTACTAATTTTTTAAGAACTCACGTGTAATTTGTATTTTTTCAGGGGGTTATGGCTACGAGCCATTACCAAGTACATCTACAGGCAGTGCTATGGAAGATGAAAACGAAAGGATGACTGATGAGTTAAGAGACAAAATTCACGCCTTAAAATCACTGTCTATTGATATTGGTACTGAAGTAAAATATCAAGACAAGCTTTTACGAGACATGGTTAATATTTCAGTATTGACAGAACTATAAATTTTTAAAACTATATACATACACAATTTGTGAATAGTAAATATCTAGATATTGTGTATATTTATACTTTAAAATATGCAACATAAGTTTACTTGTTTTTGCAGGATGAAGATTTTGAAAGGACAGATAGTTCGTTAACCAATTCAGTGGCACGTGTTTTGCGTCTAGCAAAAGCAGGTCACAATCGTTACATTCTGTACTTGTTCCTCTTTTCTATAGCAGTATTTTTTGTGTTGTGGATAGTCTTGAAATTTAAATGATTGTTACGTAAGATGTATATCCCAATAGCACTGATGTTCAAAGAGATATCCATTGAATATTCTTTAAATATTTGTAATACACAGTAGATATTCATGAGATATTCTTGTGTGCTGTGTGGATAACTAAGATAAAATATGTATATAAAATGTATTAAGATAATAATGGACGTTATAGAAGGTGGTCTTTTACATGGATTAATCGAGAAACTTTGTATTTTATGTAGTAAAATTAGTACGCATGTTATTACATTAGATATTTAAGGAAAAAATATGTACTCTAACTATTGTTATTTGGATTGAAATGATAATATAATAAATATAACATATTTTTTTATAAACCTGTGTTGATACAATTTTAAAGTATTTAATTTTGTGCATGTGTGTATTAATATTTAAGTGTATTTACACAAACAAGTGTAAATATAAAAATATACTTATATTGCCTGTGTTTAGCAGAACGCAACTGGTTACGCTTATGATTTCTTGAAGATTTATGATAAATTTATAAAAATAGCCTTATCAAATAAAAAAATGTAAAAGCAGCGGTTGCATTCTTTCTGCTGAGCTTATCTATATTTCGTGTCTATTTAAAAAAATAAAAATTTTAAATACCCGAATATATTCTTTATAAAAGTTTGCTGCAACAATGTTGGCGACACTGCGATCATCTGCGTTGCTTCCTAACCTCGCAAACACGTGGATGCTCGGAGAAGGCGATATAGGTTAAGAGTGTCATAATCTCGTGCGCGTATTATTTACATTGTTATTTTCAACAAGAAACGCGATGGGCAAAGTAAAGGACAAAAACTTACGAAAGAATCCTTTGTATCGGCCGAAAAAGAATGACGAGAACGAGAAAGATTCGCCGAGTACATCGGGAGACAAGAATTCAGAAGTTCTTTTTCCTTCGGAGACAAATTTCAATCACATAAAATGCAAAGTCGTGAGGTATCAGAAGACTCAGGAGTTGTTGAAGGAGAAAGCGAAGGAGAAAAAAGAAGCGAGGAAGGCGAGGAAAAAAGAAGGTGGACCGAAGCAGGTGCCGCACACTATAGAAAGCTTGCGCGAGAAGGATGAGACGACGATAGTCGGCGACCTGGACGACGAAGAGAACAAGGAGCTCAAGATCGAGTGCGAGCACGACGAGTTCGCCGCTTATTACAACAAGACTTACGAGCCCAAAGTCCTCATTACGTACGCCGATAATCCGAATAGAAAAACAAGAATTTTTGGCAGAGAACTCACCAGGATAATACCCAATTCTATCTCGCTGTATAGAAATCGTTCGGGAGTCAAGAAGATGGTCAAAAGTGCGACCGCCAGGAACTTCACGGATATAATAGTTATTAATGAGGATCAATGCAAGCCGAGTATCCTTTTAAAATTATTGCACTTTATTTAATACATGTATTTTCTTGAGATATGAATCAATAGAGTTCAATGGCATAAGTCTTGGAGGGAGTAGCTGTTAAAAACTTTAGCTTTTTAGAACATTTCTTGAATAATTGATTGTTTAATTTTATATTTAATAAACAAAAATGTCAAATTTATCAAATTTTTAATTATCTTTCTTTCTTAGTTTAAAAATGTTTTTCTTATGTGCAATTGTTAGATGGAATGTTGATTATTCATTTACCCGAAGGTCCTACTGCCTACTTCAAACTAAGTAATGTCAAAATAACACCGGAATTAAAGCGCAGCCACAAAGAAATTACAGAACACAGGCCAGAAGTTATTCTAAATAACTTCACCACACGTCTAGGATTCACTGTCGGCAGAATGCTGGGAGCATTGTTTCATTATCAACCAGAATTTAAAGGAAGGAGAGTTGTGACCTTCCACAATCAGAGAGATTATATATTTTTTAGGCATCACAGGTAATTTTGTTGTATACGCTTGTATTTAATTCCTAGTATAAGCTCAGCTGTCACAGAAACGTTAAGTATATGTATAAAAACTATTTTGTAATTAATAAATCATGCACGCTACCGGGAACGGTAGTCCTAAGTAATAAATCAAAATTGACATTTATTTACAGATACGATTTTGATACAAAAACGATAAGAGCGAAATTACGAGAATTAGGTCCTCGATTCACTTTAAGATTGAAATCGTTGCAACATGGAACGTTCGACAGTAAATACGGTGACTACGAATGGATAATACAAGGCCGTAGGCACGATATGGAAACAAGCAGAAGAAAGTTTTTCTTGTAGGCCACATAATTTAAGTACTTTGTTTGAAAATGTCAATCACATAAACAAGCAAATAAACTTATATAAACTACATTGTTTATATAAAACTACATATACATATTACATTTTCGAAAATATACGCGTTTATCAAAAAACTCTTTAATTCCTCAAAATCCTAATGAGTCGATTATATATGTATAATAAATATTATAAAAATACATATATACATATAATAAATATTATACATATATGTATATTTTGTATATACTTTTTATTCACACATTATAATAGATACTTAAAAATGATGACTGCATATGCTTTTGGGCGCGTGTGCGTGCGTTTCGACAGCATGTACTAACGTACATACATGTCTTCATTTATCAAAATAGGTTGTGTAATAAGAAATCTTCGATGCTTTCTGATAAAGAAAAATTACTACTTTGTACTCAAGTGAGGTTTCCACCAAATGTAACAATTTGTACATACATACGATGAAAATATTCACAACAATAATTAACTAGGTTTCATAAAAATAAAAAGTGTAAAAGTGTAAAAAAATTTTTTATATCATACATATACACTCTTTCTTTCTCTTTTTCTCTCTTTTTCGTGCATATAAAATCTTTCATAAAATCTTTCCAAAATATAAAAAGATGTTTTTATTTTTTGTTTACAAAGAAGTAAAAATCAAAATAATATTATGGTCTCAGAAAGCAAAATAAAAGAAATATTTTGGTGGATTTGACAACAAATTCACACAACTGCAAAATCTGCAGAGATATTTGTGTTTGCACTAAGCTTACTTATATGTTCTACCAGCAGAGTCTGCTAATATTGTGTTTGACAACAAAATGTCGGTTAAACTCAAGCAGATCTATCAAAGATCGTTTTTTTTTTTTTTTTTTTCTTTTAGGAAGAGGAATGTTTCGATAAATTTGCTCGAATTCTGCTGTCAATGGCGGTAAAACTTTGTTTGATAGATCTGTTAAGTTTTTGCTGCCAATCTTCTGTCAGTATGTTTGCTCAAATATGTCGACATATTTGACAGACTTTTGATAACAGATTCTGTTGATTTTTACTCGAATTCTACTGATAGTCTTGGATATGCATTGTGCTACCTTTTGGCAATGAAATCGCGAAGAATCTGTTTTTGACTGATTTTGCTATGAGAATCAGGATCAGAAGCTAGGCAATACAATGTTAAAGTAATATATTTTTAACAAGTTTTTAACAAGTAAATATATTGTGTGTCAGATCTGATAGTAATAATAAGCGTACGACAAAGAATCAGTAACAAGATCTCTTTTAATCAGATTACATATAATTAGTGAGCTTTCACCAGAACAAAAAGAAGATGAATGCTGACATTATATCAAAATCAATGTCTTTTAATTTTGACACAGCATAAACAGCATATATAAAACTTGCATAGATTACAAATAGCAAAACTAACACTACGAATTGAAAAATTTAAGCGAGACACAATTAGCTAATTTTTTATTTATAATTCATGCAATGAAAATAAAACGCATGCAGCTTGTAATTAGCTGCTTTTAGCCATTAGCAGAAACTTATCAAAGAATCATAGTAATTAAGGTTAATGAGTTATCGTGCAGTAATAGCACTAATAGTAGTCCTTGTTTTTTTACTAATTTTATGCAAGATGAATAAACATACAAAGTAAAGTTTAACAGATACATTAGAAGTTGTTTTATTATCACGTATGGGTAGTAGAAAACAACGCAGTGTAGAAATGTAAAATCTAACGTATTTTTGATAATACAATAAGTTTTTAAATTTTTTTAACTTTATGATATATGTATATAAAAATACGTATATAAAAATATCGAGAATTAAAATATATATATAATATATTAAATAAAATAGGTAAAAATATAATTTTGGCTTATATATAAAATGTTTTCATGTAAAGTGAAAAATTATTATTCATATGAAAGCTCACATGGCGCCACTAAAGACTTCTATGCCCTCAGAATCTCCTCGACAAACAAAATTAACGAGTGATTAAATAATGAGACAGATCGCTCGTAATTAGATGCGTACATACTTACTGGCGACGCTTGTCGCGATATCATTTCAATAAGTATTTTCAATATGCAGCTGCGGAAATTCGCAGAGTGCGACAAACGTTATACAAATGGACGGTATAAATGGACCTGCATCGGATATGCAGACGTATCTTTTTGCGCTGTCAACTAACGTGACCGCGTCCGGCAGCGCCGAAAGCGTTTTCCCGTGTTTTAATCTATTTCATTAATTAACGAAAATTACGCCACCGCTCGTGACACATTTCGTCTCCGCGACAACGGACAATGAAATCAATGCTATTTTATGATACAGGCGGCTGGCCGGTGTGTGTTGCATATCACTCAAGCGCTATTGTTAGTTTCCCATAATTATTTTGCGACTTATTAGAAATAATTCCGAAATATCGATGCGCACAATTAATCGTGTTTTTCGTACATATTTTTATTTTCTATTTTTGCGCGATGCGGAATTAACACGCGAGTTATAAAGAAAAATGTTAAATTATTTATAACCGATTTCTCTCTCCGATTTAACATCTTTTATCTTTTTGTGGATGGTATATTCGGATTGTGTTTTTTTGTTGGAAGGGGGAAGATTTATCGATATATTCTTCATATGCGAGATTTAAATTTGGTATCAATTCTCGTCGTCGATAATATTCGCAGTTCGAGGAGTCAATTTTTAATGACGATTCTATGTAAGTCGACACAGAGTTCGTACAAAGTAGCTTTTTACTCTCGAGGATACTTGCGCGACACGTTCTCGATATGAAAATCAAAACTGCAATGTAGCAGTGTTATTTCCGAATTACTATATACTCCCGGAGCAAATTGCGGACTTTTTTTTTTTTGAAACGGCAATCATCCCCGCGTGACTTTATTGCAACGCGGGTTCATTCAAGGTTCAGGCTCGAGCGGTTCAATAACCCTTTTACCGTAACGCATGAATATTCAGCGGAAGCGCAATGGGCGTCCATCGTAAGTGCCAATTTCAACTTTGTGCCACGCACGTCTATGACTGAAATCCAGTTCCTCCGCTCTCTTGGCCAGACGTCGGCGCGAACACACCGAACCGGACCGGACTCTTTTCTCGGCCGGACGTACTGCGACGTGAAGGCTCATATTTCAGTCGGTCATCGTGAGGGGCACCAAATGTCGAACAGCGCTCACAGACACGACCGCGAAGGGATATCCGCGAGAAACGTTGCGCCGCAACTAATAAATCAGCACGCCAATTCTTGGCTTTCCTCCTACATACGATACGTTTTCCTGGGCTATAGAGTTCCGCGCGCGTGCACTTACGGGCTAGAACAATACACGCTCCGCTTCAAAATAGGAGGTATTTATGGTCTTATGAGAGGATCGTGAGCTCGCGTGTACTTTAAATTATTTCCGGAAAATTATATTACGCGGTCTTATATAATATATGCTGTCTCGTCTCTTTCTCTCTTTCTCTTTTTTTCAAAACTTAAAAAAATATTCAAACACCCACACAAACATAACGTCCATTAGACATATAATATATCCACAACTTTATGTAATGAACATCTAGTAAAGATTTGTTCGCAGAATGTTGTTTCGCGTGAAGGCGTATTAAAAAGTAAATAAATTATAAAAGAGCATCTTATCGGAAGTTTTAAAAATACGCGGAAAACTCTTTTACAAAATATCACGTCAAATTGTCGAGCTAATTCGGCGAGATGTGTAAGAATAAAATTATATCTCACATTAGTCCTCCTCTCTCTCTCTCTCTCTCTCTCTCTTATCTCACACGAGTCACCCGCTGAGTGTCATTTATCTTGCATGCGAATTTGCATTAGCCCGACATATATCATATCTTCGAATATATAATTACGTTCCGTGTGATCGTGTGCGCTCTCTCGAATAAGAATAGTAGACGCATCACTTGAGACGATTCTCCACGTGCAAATCTCTTCGGCGAAGAGTTAAATAATAAATCACGCGATCGATCAATGAGAAATTAATATTCGGAAACGTGTAGTAGGTCTCGAATGTGCGATGATGTGAATTTCTTATTTTTAAGCGAGGGTGCGAAGCACCCTCTCTCGACTTCAAACACACTTGTGAGTTTCATTGAAAAGTTGCACTTAACACGATATGAACATTTTGAGATAAGATTTTTGAGCCGCGTATTCTCTCGAAGCACATTTATTATTGCCACGGTAATCGTCGTCTCTCGAATTAGTGATGAAGATATAGATATCGGATTACGAATTACGGACACTCTGAACTGAGAGTCGCTAACTATGCAGTCGCGTGTATAAGAGATGACGACAATCGTTGCAAACAACGTAAAGTATTAACAGGAATAATGGAATAACAGAAGCGATATGGCGATGCATCTCCGCGTCGTCTTCTTCTCTTTTCTGCTCAAGCGGGCGTTGGGAGGGTGAACTAGGACACGTGCAAATAAATATGTAATTCTCTGATATTCATAGACGATCGACCGGTATCCTGAAATTAGCCTCATCATTGCCGGAGAACGAAAGAAGGACAGGGAACGACGGGAGGACGGAGAGAAAAGATGGAAATCTATCGCGGCGACGGAGGGCTGCATCTTCTTCGCCGCTCTTGGGTCATTTCGGGTCGAAAGTTCAGGGCACGGTTTCCTATACATAGAAGCAAGCAACCAGGCTGCTGGTGCTACTGCTGATGCCGCTCCTTCTCCTCCTTCTCCTCTTCTCTCGTTCTCCCTATCTTTCTCTTTCTCTCTTCGCCTGGCTTCTCGCAGGCTGACAGGTGAAGCAGAGCACCTGAAATATTCATCGGACGCAGGGCTGAACGAGGCGCGACCGAACGTCAATCTGTCAACCTGCTTCCAGCTTGCTATCCGCGAATGCTGCACTCGCGCGTTCCGTTTGCACTTGTGTGTGTGTGTGTGTGTGTGTGTATGTGTGCGCATGTGTGAGTAGGTGCATTCTTCGTGTATACACTCGATTATTCGCGACACAAACATCGACGTGTCTCCTCTCGCCGCTGATTTATTGACAATTATGTCGGAAAGACGAAATCGATCCGAAGCGACGAATGCAGATTTCGCAAACGCGCCTGACGGCAGAGTGGAATGCGATATTTTGCGTTTTGTTTGTCGTCTCATCATTGAGCGCGACTCGAAATGACCCGCGATGACGCGCGTGGATCGTTTTAGAAATTTCTTTTGTCGCTTGTTACGCTGACAATGTACGCGTTGACACGTGTGTGATATTTAATATTAGAACAACAACCCGGAGTTGAATGTATATCCAGTTTATCATATCCGTCAATTTGACAGACGTTTGGAAAAAAAACCATTTTATTCGTTTTTTCTAAATTTCTTCAATATTTAATTAATTAATCAAAACAACTTTTCAGCTAAGATTTTTAATATTTTGCACGTATTTTTTTCTCGTTAAAATAAAACTATTTTTTAGAACATGTTTATTTTAATTAAAAATAATAAATCTGAAATTCATCGTTTTGACGGGTTGTTTAATGTTACAATCGAATATCTCTTTATATTGAGGAAATATAGAAAATGTTTTAAAAGAAAAGTTTTCTAAATCGTTTTCTCTCTTTCTCTTGAATTAAAACATCTTTGCGATTAATATTTTGTTATTTTTGCCACTTATAGGATAGGTATATTTTCAGTTCGAAATTATTATGCGTCTGAACTATCTGTTCTTCTTTTTTTTGCATGTAAAATAACTCTCTAAACAAAATGCATTTTCTTCTTCAGCCGTTTTCTTTCTTCGTAAACTGCATTGTGTTTCAATCTGACTCTTCCAGATTCTTCCTGTCTCTCCCTGTCTCTCCGTGTCTCTCCGTGTCTTTTGAGACAAAGAGAGACAGGGAGAGACAAGGAGAGACACGGAGAGACAGGGAGAGACAGGGAGAAGTCTTAAGAAACACACATATGTGTGTTTATATACGATCTGGGTACGCCAAGTTTTTGTACTTTACTTTTGTTTTAAGCCGGTTTTATGAGATCTACAGTCTTGAGTTTAGTACTTGGCTAATTGCAGTGATTGTCTGTGTTTTTTATTTATACAGAAAAAAGATTTATGTAATAGATAGTTTATATATTTGGATAGTTTTTATGCACTTGGCGTATGATTTTTTCTTTTCTAAGGACTTTTTTTAGGGTTATTCTATTTCCAATTTTTCTGATAACTACCAAAAAGCAGGATATAAAATCTTCGAAGCAAGTTTCTCGTGACATATTGATGTCACACAATTTGCACCTCTTTTATCGCCCGATCTCCTCTCAAGCCACGAGGATACAAGTGCATTATGCACATCGATGCACGTGTCAGCGCACGTGTGAGAGTCTCTCGCTCTTCAGTTTCCCGCGTTTTCGAGCCGTGGCGGCGGCAACAACGGCGGCGGCGGTTCGAGAGAAGGAAGGGTAAAGGACCAGCGAATTAAGCCGACATTTCGAGGGGCTTTTAAAATTTAAATAATGCATCGCCGTGTACCGGACCCGTCGTTCTCTCCTTCTTGTTATATTTCGTCCCGATGCTCTGTTCGGATCGCGCGTTGCCGGCTGTCGACCCTCGTTGCGCCGAGTTTTTGGCAGTTCTTGGCGAGGCGCTGTCGGTACCCCGACATCGACGCGCATCAGGATTCGTGTAATTTTCACGGAGAAAACGCGAAACGAGCCGAAGAAACTTTGCGGACTCGACCGGGGTCCCCCGTCTGACCTGCCTGATGCATCTTTCGGAATTAATCCTCCGCGATCTCCGACACCGAGATAAATTGGACAGTGGCTTTAGGATGGTATCGTATCTGTAGTGTGTGAGAAAAAGGAATGCGGTGGCTTTCAGAAGTATGACGTATTATGATATATTACGACACATTGCGGTTTTGTGTTTCACTGTAAATATACATATAATTCTTGTGAAACTTGCTTCGCGGTTTTTGTGTGTTCCGCCGTACTGAATTTAATTAAATAACAAGATATACAGAGAGAGAATTGAATTTTCTGTATAATTTATTTTTTCGAAAATAATATCAAGTATATTAAAAATCAAAAATGTATTGCGAAAAAAAAGAAAGAGAGAGAGAGAGAGAATATACAGCTATCCCGTTGTAGAGAGGGATGTTTCGGGGAATGTATCTAATTCAATTATGTATTACACAAATATATAATGTTATATATTTGCGACAACAATGTCTGGAATATGTATCAGGCACTTTGCCATATTTATGTTAAAAGCAAAACGATATTACGTATGGCTCTCTTGTAAATACATTGCAATAAAATATTATCTAAATAGTATATGTGTATATAAATGATACACACCATATAAATTTTAATAATTGCCTTTAGACATTTTCATTTTATGTTAATACAAATAAAATAAAAGATATATCTATCTCGCGCGCGCGCGCGCGTGTGTATTTTATAATATTTTACTTATTTATATATTGTACATACATACATAGTTTACAAAGCGTATAAATACATTGGAGAATAAATCAATCGTGAAAATAATAATTATAATTTCAAGAGTTGGTTGGCGAGCGTGGTACATATTACACGGAAACAACCATTCGCGCAGTTTTCAGCCCATTAAAATCCGCGGAAAACAATAGTCTTTCATTACTTCCCCCCTGGATTAATTTTTAACTAATTTCATACACCCAACATCGAATGCCGCTTGGTTTCAGTCTATCAAAGTTATAATTACACTACATGTATGCGTATTCTATTACAAACTCGATTTTCTGTACAAAAGATACGCTTTTCCATACATTTATCGAAAATTATACGCGCAGAGACTGCTCTGTGATTTCTTTTTATGATCAAACACAATGATTTTACAAAAGAGATTAAAAAATATTTAAAAAATGTTTGTACATTTTATACAACTAAAATCTTCCAAAACAATTACTATTCTTCCTATCCCGATTTTTCGCTTTTTTCATTTAACTAGCTGAAGTAGTAAACAGAATTAGAAAAATCAATACATGAAGTTTTACAATAAATACTATAATATTTCTCGATTTACTTTTACAAAAATTACAAAAAAGAGATTTTTCTATATTTCGTAATTATAGCAATATATTTAAAAAAATTTCAATCGCGTGTAAAGCAGTTTACGTTACGTAAGAGTCACTTCGCGATAATTACTTGGCCTGCCATTGCTTGTCTCAAATCCCATTTACTATAACCAGTCCATTTTCCATCGTTTTATTATCAGGTCTGCGATCTAGGCCGATCGTAAGCGCGAACTATATTTATATTTTAACGTCTTTACACGGAAACATGAGTCATGTATCTGCGTCTTTTATAATGTGGCGTAATAATTATAATTAAAGAGATCGCAATATTATCCGGGATAGTGTACTTCCTCGAGATATGACGTTCGCCGTCAGAACATTCCCACGCTGCGACTCCTGATACGACGAGATTGACACACGTGACTGAGCTTGAGGTAACGCAGGGGTTGTTTAATCGCAATGCGCATCCTTACACACATGAATATCGTCATTTTCGTTAAACGCAGCGTTACGCAAGCAAGCTTCTAATAATTATCAAGGGATACAATCGCAATATCACAATCTTATCGCTACGTACAAAAAGTATATTGTTGTTACAACGCACAATAAATTAAAACAAATTTTAAAAATAAATAAATTTTATTTACACATATACAGAGAAACTACGTAAATATTTAACACAAGTTTTCATTTCTTCTTGCATATTAAAATTCATCGCAATTCGATGACACGATCGAGCGAGATATTGCTGATAATTAGCTCTTCCGTGATTATGATTATTGCCCGAAAGCCAGTATCGTAACCAAGGCTTTCTGAGCAACAATCAAAAGCATAAAGAGCCTCGCCGCCGGGAGTTTTGCAGAAACCGCTCGCGCAGCGGCGTTGCCGACGAAAGCTGCAACGACAATCTCGCGCATGGTCCTGTAATTAAAGCGCACCTCAATTAACGATCGCGATTATATCATTCGCGTTTTATCATCCATTCTTCTCCTTCTCCGTTGCCACGGTCGGGAGAAGGGAAACGTGATCCGCACGAACGAAACTGAAATTAATTTCGAGTAGAGCTCTCGCGCGCTCGGTAAGTATCTCGCGTTATAATGGGACTTTAAAATCAATCGCTCGGCAATAAAAATTTCATTGGTGGAAAAAAAAAGAACGAGAGGAGAGAGATACGCGGCGGGAACGAGCCGCGAATAAAGAGAAGAGAGAGAATCGGAAGTGGCGGGAATACCGCGCTCGTCAATCTTCGTGAGGAAATGATTGAGACGAATGGATGGAAGGGCTAGCCGATCATAATTTTATTACATCGCACGTATCGGACGTCGATGAGGAACTCCGGCAGCGATTTTTTTCCTCTCTCTCTCTCTCTCTCTCTCTCTCTCTCGTTCTTCGCAATCTCTCAGCCGGTCGAGAGGCAATATCGATAACTACGTTTCACGTCCAATTTTAAATCGATACCTCTCACGAGAAAAGTAAATTCTTTCTCCTCGCGTTGAACCTTCTCCCTGCGGATTTCCGCTTACCTGATTTCTCTCCAACGGGGATTCCCGCGCTGCCGGCGTTTCTCCAAAACCAGAGACTATACAGATAAACAAATGCATGAGAATAAATTACAGAATACGGTAAATGTTTCATTTTATATTGTAATAAGAAAAAGCAAGCGAGATAGATAAATAGATACATAGCTTTACTTATAATGCGCTCTGGGAAAAATTCCCTCAAGTGCATAAAAGAAACAAAATAAAAATAAAACAATAAGAATATTAGACAGAGAGAGAGAGAGAGAGAGAGAGAGAGAGAGAGAGAGAGAGAGATTGTGAAATTGCAATATTCCTTTCCTCTCCTTCTTCCACACGCACACATACATATAAGAATGAGATAATATTTGAACTAGATTAGAATTGAATAGGATGAAAAATACCATGAATATGGAAGATGTGAATCTGTATGCTCTCGTCATCAGACATCATGATGACAACGAGCGTTCCCTGTGTATCACGAAGTAAATTGTCAGAACGCCGCGCGATCCAGGAACCGTTATGGCTGTTGCACGCTATACGTGCGCCGCCACAAAAGCGATATATATCGAATACCTGGCAAGCATTCCGCTAATATGAAATTCTATCTCAATTATAGCTTTCGGATATTGCGTGGATGCCTGCGCAATCTGCGAAAACCGCAATGTTAGTCCATTTGCGGCTTCCTGTTACTGAAAATGTGCTCACGTTATCTCGTTAACATGCAACGTTCGGTAAACTAATAGAAAAGTGTTTTTTTTTTTTTTTTTGTTAATACTATAGTAATAAGGAGTTTAAAAATGTATGTTCCAGATATAAAAAAAAAAAACAAATTATTTTGTACTGTTATAATTTTCTAAATGTTCTTGTGAATAATATATTGAGATTTAAATTAGATCCTGTACGCGTGTGCGTGCTATTTGTACAAGTGTATCTTGACTTCAGGTGTTCGAGATTCAGAAGCTTCCAGATTCCCGGCAAATTTGTTTTTGCCACGTTTTTGGCCGTCGGAAGTCGCATATAAAGCGTGTAACAGCAAAAAAATCGCGACTTTGCAGCGCGACCGAGATGAGTCGAGCGAGGAAGATTGAAATTTGTCGAAGGTGCAGTTTTTTGTGATTATCGATGCACCTTTACGAGATGCAACGTGATACGCTTGTGTTAACGCGAACTAGAGGCAAATAATACGAGTCCGCTACTGGGTGGTCACGACGAGTTTCTTGAGACGTGATTTTTTCGTGAAAAAAAAAAAATATTGTTATTAATCATAAAAATAAAATATACAAACTGACGAATAAAGAAAAGCTGCGGAATGTAGATTAGACAATATTTTACGTGATAGAACGGTAGCGCTATTATATTTGAATAAGACGGTTATCCGAGGAGAAATGCCGTCTTGCTGCCGGGCAAACGTGCCGGTCATGTTTGCCCCACAGCAATGCGCAACATGCAACAGGTATCTTACGACTTTCTGCAATCCACCACTGTCAACTTCTCCGCTTTCAAACCCGCGACGACGGTTTTGAAAAACGGTATCGAGTTCGCTCCTCCTTATCGCTAACGCATAAACATTCCATGCATTCGCGAGTCTCGTATATATTATCTTATTAAAGCGTTACAATCTAAATAGATGTGTATACGTACGAGTGCGAGAAGCGCGCCAAGCAATTATGATAAAAGTGGCATATATTGCAACTACAAGAAACCGGACGCGACTTGATACTTTATTAAAATGAAGTGGCGCTTCTTTCAGACAAAGAAATATTGCGGCAATTAATGTTATTTATGAGCCCGAAGAAAATTATCTCTCCCGTATTATCGGAGAACTCATCGTGCTCGCGGCAAACTTTCACGATTTGAATGAAACAAAATATTAATAGTATCGGAATGTTCAACTCGAAATTTTTAAACTCTGCACGGATCTATAAATAAACACGATTGTTATCACGAAAACAAAAATCATCATTTAGACAAATTTTAATCCTTATCTGTGCATAGAAGTGGCTCTATACGAGACGTGGGTAGCTACTATGTGTACAACATCCGGCAGAAAAAAAAAACAACAACCGATCACTATCTCGCGAACGTCAGACTCTATCGGACAACGCGGTGTTCGGACGTCTGGTTTCTGGCGGATAGCAGGCAGATGCGAGTAATACGAACTGAAGGTTGAAGCGAAGAACTCTCTAACAAACTACACTACACGAGAGAAGCCGGAGAGAAAGAGAGAGAGAGAGAGAGAGAGAAAAAAACAGAAGGGTAACACAGAGAGAAGAAGCGGTGGTTTGTGCAGGAGAGCAACAACGTCAGTCAACCGTCGCTGACGGCGGGCGCGCTTTACCTGGTAACAACGCGTGGAGAAGAACTGGATCTCTCGCACTGCACCGCGCGAAGAGAGAAAGAAAGAGAAAGAGAGGACTCTTCCTCGTGACCGGCAGCCGGAAGCGGAAGTGAAGGACCACGGTCGCCGCCGGAGTCCGGGACTCGAATGACGTAACGACAAACCGTCGCGGAAGGGTTGCAGGTGACGAACGGGGTAGGGATCGAGTCCGAGTGGGGATGACGTCGGATTCTGCGCGATCGTCGACGCCGGCGTCGCGACGCCGCGATGTCCCTCCTCTCTCTCTCTTTCTCTCTCCCTTTCTCTCTTTCTCTCGCCTCGTCTTTCCCTCCAATGCGATCACGCTCGTATATACATAGAGCGGGCACATCAGGTATTTCCCGATCTCTCGTAATTTGACAATCGGCCGACGTCGGGTGCCACGTCAGTCAGCTAGTTAGTCAGTCAGCCAGTCGCTCGCTTGCGCGCTTTAATGCCGGGGTCGTCGCACTCCGAGAGATCGGCGGAGCGCTGGCTGATTTATTTTATTAATTAGGCGACACTTCGGTAGCAACGCCACCGATTCCGCCGATCACCGACGCGGGAATCTCGCCACGTATTCTGCAAGGAAGCTAATTCCATTAGAACAGACGCCGGGAGTGCTCACACTCCGCGACGCTTTTTTTTTTTTTTTTTTTTTTTTTTTTTTTTTTTGGACTCGCGCGCGAGAGATGAAGAGGATGTAACCGCGGGAAGTAAGTGACGTTTCTCGTCGAGTTTTCAGGTAATATCGAAAATAATATATCGGTTTGCCGGTTTTAAACTGACGTAAATAGAGAACATGATTGATTGGATTTATGATATAAACGTGGTGATATCTTGACAGATTCTGATTTTCGCGAACTAAAAACGGAACATTTTTTTTCAGTTTTTTTTCCGAATTGATATGCACACAAGATGAAAACGAATAATAGATAGAATCGAGTCATTTTGAAAAAAATATAAAAATGTAAAACTTCAGCGATATATACATCTGTTTTACACGAATGTGTTGAAATGTACATAGTAACGCAATCAATCATATTCGCGGAATAACATAGTAATTTGGAGATACACACTCGGACGTTCTTCCGCGTGTCTCTTAAAATTCATCCAGCACGCGTAAGATCTCTCCTCGTGTTCGACGTCCTGAAAGGAAACTTGTTTCGATACACCGCTACGGCAGCCTCAACTGCGGCGCCGCGCGAGCTTGCGTGCGCGCAATATTGTTATTGCGGAAGTGCGGCGCACAGAAGTTTAATTTCTGCCATTGGCTGCGCGAGGCGAAATTGACGTTGACGAATGATGGTTGGCCGCCGCGAGGTGACGTTAATACGAAGTTGATGCTCGATAAGCCGATCTTCATCGGGGATATTTAATTCGCGCGATGTAAGCGAGCAGATCCGCGGAACGATCGCGCGCGCGCGCGCACGAAACGGGTTTGTGGAAGAAGAATTAACTTTGTCAAACTGGTTTTCCTGTCTCTCGTGTCGCGACAACGTGTGCGATATTAATGGGGAAGTTGCGAGAAGCGTTTTGTTGTTTTTTTTATTTTTGTTTTTTCAAGCTCGTTGCGCGGCAAATGAGCGCCAGATAGCAAAGTGGCTTTCGGGATGAAGATTGATCGTATCGACAGACGTTCCGAAATTGGCGAAGCAACATCGAATTATATGGACGGAAATGACGGGGGAACAATTTTTTTTTCTTTTTTTTTTTTCACGACGCACTCTCTCGCGCTTTCTATATTTGATACGTTTCGTATTTGCTTTGTGGCTGCTGCAGTTGCATTTTGTATATTACGTACTTCGCGTTGTATGGACGAGCCGCGCGCTATCATAGCTTATCGCGGAGCGTGGTGTACACTGTATCTCTCGGCGTATTCATTTCGTGAAAGAGTGAAAACTGATCCTCGCTCCGATAGAACGCGCACATCTACCTTCCTGTGGCTGATATTATACTCGCGAATTATTAAGCTCTGTGTGTGCGTGTGTGTGTGCGTGTGTGTGTGTGTGTTGAATTAATCGACTTATGAGTTCGTAAAATGTAGTGTCAATTACGCCGCGCAAAATATAAAATATGCACATAAATACGTCTATATCCGTCTGATGTAAATGATTAAGAGAAACATCAACAAGAAAATTTATTAATGAAAGCAAATATATGTGGCAGTTTTGAAATTATAATAACTCTCTTGCAAGATTATACAAATTGTGTGTTTTAAAAAAATTATGTATTATAAAAAAAATCAAATTTAATTAAAAACACGCGAAACGTTGAAAAAGTACGAAACGTTACATTGAGAAAACACGCGAGAAGAACTGGAATTCTAAACGCTAATTGATACGTGTTCGTGTTTTCAGCTCGTAATTAAAACAATGTTTTTCTGAAGCGGCAAACATCATTTCGACAATTAACTCTCAGATTGATCAGAAGTTTCTCTTCTATTTTCTCGTCTCTCAATTAGCTCTCCTTGAAGTGTCGCATCAATCCTTGTACCGCGTGCATTTTTCAAATCTCGCACTCGCATTTGGTTATCGAAGCTACGACGCGAATCTCGAATGAAATTTTCATCTCGAATCGCTCGACAACCGACCGACGCGACGTCGGAAAAACCATGAGCACGACGGAGCCGTACAATGGAGACGTACACGCGATAATTCCGACGTCGGATACTAATTCGCTTTCGTTAATTAGCGCTCGCTCGAAAACGGAAGACGCGGATACATTATGCAGGATGTTCGGATTCGCGATCGCGTCGCGAATCGGATTAAGCGTGTTACGCGAACCGGCGCGTTAAACATTCAAACGTTACTTGATCGATCCGGACGGGACGGCGAGGATTATAAATAGAAAAAGAACACGGGTTGCATATAATGCCGCGATCGCGAGAAACTTAATTAGAAACTGTTCCGTAACGTGCTCCACTTTATATCGAAGAAGAAGAAACGTCCGATACGTGAGAAACGCTATAAATGTCGACTGCGCTTCGTGAGACTTTTTGTTTTTTTTTGTTTTGTTTTTTTTAAATACATTTAATTTTTCCGAGGACTAATCTCCGAGGAGATGGACGTTTCTCGCGATAGAACGTTTTTTAATTTTCTCCACGCGGAGAAGTTACGAACTTCGAAACGTGTAAAACATCCACGCGTGTGTATACTCTTGACTTGTAAATGCGACAGGGCTTCAAACGCCACGGCGTTAATAAGGACTCCTCCTCTACCGAGTATCCTGTCCCCTAAGTTTACAAGACGTCACGTCTGCATTAAATGTCACGCATGAGACTGCATTCCTTGTATTGTGAATATTCAATTGCGAATCTTCCCTTCGTGATGCGCAGTTAAAGTTCAACGATCTCTCTCCGTAGGATCCTATTATCCGCGCAGCAGAAGATTAGATACCGAAGAGTGTACAGGATACTCTTTACTGTAACTAGCCTTCTCGGGAGGAACGTCGTTGACTGTATACTCCCGACACAATGCAGAAGTTCTCCGTAATGGAAGATCTTGTTGCTTCGCAATTACTTTTTTTTTTTTTTTTTTATCGTTTTATCTTCGTAATTTATAAAAAAAAAAAACCAGAAGAACCGACCTTAGGTTAAACTTCTGATTTGCAACTTCAGCGCGAAATCTCGAGCCGAAGATTTACCGCCGGGGATCATTATCCTCAGTAAACCGACGTTATAAGATACATCATCGCCGCAGCTGCGTGCAGAAACTACCGCGCGTCACGTCACCTCGCGCCGAACGGCAACCACCTGCGTGTACCGTGCGCCGCGGGGAATTATAAATCTAAACGCGACGGATCGGTAGAGCCGTCCCGCGGAACGGCGGCGTTAGAGACTATATCAGAAACGCGGACGCGAAATATCACCGCGTGGCATTGTGTTCAACGCGCAACTAGGTAGATATACACGCGTTGCATTCCGCAACCAAATGCGCACTTTCGCAACTGAACTTTGCCCCGCGAAGATTTATCTTCGCTTCGACGAAGCAGCACTTCGTCATATCCTCGTTGTTTATTTTTTTTCCGCGAAAATATAAAAAGTTCCGGGATACTATCGGAGAAGGCGTGCATTGTTCTCCAAATAGTCGCGCAACCGGGCCTCGATCGCGCGAACCAGGTGCATTGCCCTCGCGCTGCACCGCGCCGATGATCGCCCCGACAACCGGGTCCAGAATCGCGCCGCGACCGACCGGTCTACAAAGGGCGAGAAGACTCGATTGTGATCCAAGGTCATGCCACGCAAAGGAAGGAGAGGCATGAGTAATCCAGCCGGCGACTGGTCAATGACACGTTATGCAACGCGGCCCGTAAATGACGCCGTCGAATCGCTTTGACCGATGATCGCGCCTCCTCCTTGTTCCTGAACCGAACGTATCGCCCCCGCGGAATACAAAGCGGCGCGTTACATGAAACTGCTGGATTCTCGGTACCACACCGGAAACACACCTTGGTGTCGAGAAACAATGCGAAATAGGAAGAGATATTTGAGAGAAAAACGATTTTTACGAGATTTTTATGAGAGAAATAATATGTAGCCTTCAAGAACCAAGCGCTGTACGTGAGAAATATTTTTCACGTGCAAAGTGATAAATCAATTAGAATTATTTTAATTCGAAAGACTACATCTCAGTTCGTGTGCATTTCGAATATGAAAAAACCTCTTTACTCTCTTGAATTAATTTGTAAAAACTATTGCGCGGGAAAGAAATATCTCGGCCAGAAGACGAACCCGCGTTCCGTATCCAGTCGCCTTATCAATTCGGCGAGATTTTTCTACTTTTTTTTTTTTGGGAACCAAAATTTTAGTACATGTGCTTTTATTCTTTTGATTTTTTATAATAATGCACTTAAAGAACATCTTTTATAGCGCGTTGTGTGTTTTTGTATATATTTTTCACCATAATTCGAAAAGTAAGCAAGAAAGGGAAAATATAAATCGGCAGAAAAATATTTGCACAGCGTGAGATAAAACCGGATACATACATATATATATATATATATATATGTGCGCACACGAAAAAAAACTATCCCCTTTTTTCAGGAACGCAATCCCGGCTGTATATAGTGTATAGTGCTTTTAGATTTGTCCCCGCGATGAGACGCGAGGTTTTTTACCCTCGAAAATCCGGCGTATCGACTGGCAACGGTGTGCTGAGAATCCAGCATGTGTCGGTTCTACGTGTTCGAGAACGAAAGAGAGAGAGAGAATAAGTCCTCGAGCGAGATGAGCGGCAGAAATGCCGAGGAAAGAGTGAAAAAAACGACGATAATAACATAAAAACGATAATAACATTTGCGAGGTGTCTGAGATGATTTTAGAAGAGCATCGTTTGCAAAATCGATCTAATTGTTATTACATAAATAAGACGCAACAGCGCGCTCTGAAATCTATAAGAAATTTATCGCACGATTAGGTTTAATCGTGAATGGCAAACGCGTTTTTCCCCCGCTTTTTCTCGGCGTATCAATAATTTGGAGAGTACCAAGTAGTTTTTTATGAATACAGCTTTTAATATTCATCGCGACCTATGTCCACCTATACCCATTTTCGTGCGAGAATGATAAATCTTACGCGTCTCCGACACGATTATGTATATTTCAGTATCTACAAAAAAAAAAAAAAACAACGTTGAAGAGAAAATATTCACACCTTCATATATATTTACGTACTTATTTTATTACAGCCGTGCGTTTTATTGTCGTCCCAACAAATTTACCACTATCATTGTCATCATCGTCATCATTACTTAGCTACACGCTCCCTCCCTCTGGCAGTATCTTCGGATTCGTCGCTTATTCGAAACGACATGTTTCTTCCGCAAGAAGTAACGTTCCTCGAGAGAAATGTGACTTTAATCGCGCGAGAGCCGGATGTTTTATTTTGCTCCATCGCACGTAGCGCGGCCGCGGTGTGAATAGACGATGACTGACAATGACAGATTTGCCTCTCTCGGAGACTCTAAGCAGCTTACCGGTTCCGCACAGTCCCATCGAACGCCCTTAATTGCCAACACCGATGTTTCCTGCGAGACGGTAGCGCGAGCGAGGACAGAACGCGCGTTTGAACTTGAAATCGCACACGGCCCTGAGACGCAAATCATGCTCGTTCGCCTTCACGGGAAGGAAGTGCCTTTAGGCACAGCTGTTGTGCCTCGGATTGTATAGCGCGATTCAATTTACATCGTTTCGCCTCGTACGAGCGCGGTGACGTAATAGATGTGTAAAAGCAAATCAAAACAGAGCGTTCGAATGAAGGTTTTTTAAAAAAAACGTGAAATCCCGCACGTTCGAACGTCAAAGCGTATTTTTTTTATAGTCATTGAAAAAATGTGAAACCAAAACGCATATAAAGCAGAAAAAATGTTTCTTTTATTTTTACGCCTGCGACGTATAAAAATCGAGGGGGATACGTGCGTTATTGTGCGTTGAAAATGCTGCGATAAAAAAAAATGACTTTAAATTGGACGCGACAAGAAAAATGCAACAAAACCGCATAACCGAAAAAAGAAAAATCCTGTATGTACCCCCTGAGCGGCTTCACCTGATGCTGTTTGCGCAGCTGTAACGTTTCGAGTATCTTTCATCGTTTGAAACTCTTCAAACAGCTCCGATCTTCTATTAATAAAAGCACCGCGGCTCAACTTCGTGTGTCTCCCGCGTACATCAAACGCACCGGATATATGTAAATGCACTTTGGACGCAACATTGTAGATACTTGTATGTAAGAAACTTGCGAGATATTCTGAAAGAAAGTCAGTACAGCCGTAGTCCATCAGTTCCAGAAGATACATAACTAAACGTTATTATTTAGGTAATCGCTATTTATTTAAGTAATTGCAAACTCTTTCGAATAATCGCCGAGTATTGCAACCGTTGCGATAACTAACGAGAGTTCTCGACTTCTTACTTCGGATTAAAACTAAATCCGACTGCCTGCTCCGAAATTCACAAGACACTAATTCGGCTGTTGATCACCGGTTTACCAGCGTATCGATTACAGATCGATCACGTGTAAATCTCTACCGTTAAAGTTTCGTACGGAATTTCCTGTGCGTTTTTGCGTAATGATTTTGTCACACTTTGAAATAAACAACATAAAAGCGAAATGAAACAACTTGCAATGTGAAACTTTATTAATCCTGCTTTTTGCAGCGTAAATACTGCTTATTCCCGGCGCTACGCTGATCTCTTAATACTTTATTATAAATTTTCGCAGCAGCGCAAAATTCACGGTATAACGTATATATCGGGCAGAGAGATGAGGAGAACTTCATTTAACTTTCTTAATTGGCCATCATCTTCCTGCTGCTCCTCCTGGAGTATAGCGAGAAGGTGGATCATTAACGCCAAGGTAGGAGAGAAGAAACCGGGCGTATGGCAAAATGGATTTTGTGTGCACACATCAGTAATTCGAGAAGCTCGCGGCTTGGTATAATTTGCAACGATCGGCAACTAGTAATCTGTTGCACTGCGCGGCCGTTGCGCGATATCGGTCGAAAGAATTACGGCAAATTGGGTAATTTATACATCGAACGCTTTAATTTAATCGCGCAGCGAACCAAAAAGTTCGGTCGTTGAGCAAGGCGAAAATGGCTCCGATAAGGTAAACGAGAGAAATTTGTATCTCTCGGAATATTTATGAACTAATTCGCGTCTTACAAAAGATGCTGCGGTATTTGTATATTTGTAACGCTGTCCAACTAACAACTGTCTCGCATATTTCTATGACGTATTGCGTGAGCGAAGAGAAAAGTGAACAGAAATATATTTATATATTTATTCCTAGTTTTTGTAATTAATTCCCCCGGTTTGTCGGTTTATGTATATTTGAAGAAATTAACCCCTAAAGTCATATATCGTTTGTACAACAAACTGAATTTAATTTGACGGATTTTGCTTAGGCATTTTTCTTTTTGGCGCGAACGCCAACTTTTCTATATATTGAGCGATAACGTGATATCAGCCATGTATCTTTCGTCTCCGCTGCGAAATCGGAGCGGAGCGTGTAATTTCCCCGTCGCGGTTTGAAACTTTCTTCCGCGACCGAGAAAAGTTGCGTCATTATAAGCGGCGAGGCAGGAAAACCGGGGGCGGAATAAAAAGAGGCCCCCCCTCAGGGGGCCCAACCACCGCCGGGACCGTGGAGCATTAAAACGCTATTACGAGGAGGAGCGCGCGAGAAAGACGGGCCCGAGAGACGCGCTACGCTTATACACGGTGATGCGGCAGAAAACGAGAGAGGACGGGTTCTATTATCCTTGAGAAAAAATCTCTCGGCTCGGCATGCTCCTCTCTCTCTCTCTCTCGCGCTAGAAGGATGCCTGAATTGGATTCGAGAAGAGAAGAGATCCGCGAAGCGGGCCCCGACAAGAAATCGAACGCCGCGATCGTGAGATTCGCGGCGGCCGCGCAGGAAGCGCGAGAAACGCAATTCGTCGATATCGCGAGAGAAAAACCGCTTGCGCGCGGTATTATCTCTTACAACTCGCTTGACGTATGTATGTACGAGTGAAAAGCGTGTAGTGCAAATTGCGTCGATATTAAGTAACAAGATACTACTTTAGACTTGTGTGACACTCATTAAGCAACAATGGGAAATTCTCGGTTATTCCTTTCGTTAACAAACAGAAATCTTGCCTAAGCATGTGAGAAGATTTTATATAATGAAACATTTCATTGCACATTTATAAATATTTTAATTTACAATAAATGTATGTGAAAGCGCTAAACATTTCGATTGCTAATAATCAACGTTGTAAATTAAAGAAACATTTATACGAGATGTAATTTAAAGAATCTCGCAACGCTTCCGATTTCACTTTTTTCCACGATGCGTCTTCAACAATTAATGATTTTATTATATTTACGTAGTTTTTTTTTTTTTTTGAGAAAGCGGTAAAAATCTCGCGGTACCGAGAGATTCGCACAATAACCGTGGCAAGGTCTGGTACGTCGGAAGTTCATCGCCTTGTTCGTTTCGTGTTTCACTGCGTTCCTTGAGAAATTCGCGCCTCGATGATTACACGCGCTTCCAGCGATCCGTGATGAAACAATTACCGGCAATGCCGCGAGATCTCTCGGCCAATAAGCGGAAAATAAGAAAAATAATTGCGAGCTTGGTTAACGCGTGAGAAAAACGGAGATCTCCTCGCGGATCAGGACCACCCAGATTTCACTTTTATCGCGTAAACGCCGATTGTGTGAACGCGACTGTGTGTGCGTAACAACCGCTAAGGATTATCTCTCGTCCCGCGTCGGGAGCAACTGCACGATCTTAAGAAATTATCGCAACCTCGTTGACATAGGCGTCTGTGAATCGCTTCGAAGATACCTGCGATAGTCAATGAAACCGGCGCGACGAGAAATCACCGATCATTTTTATCCGAAAGAAAGTACTTCATTGCATTTTATTTTTAATTAAATATTTTCAAGTATCCGAACATTTGCGGTGAAGAGAAAAATATTTACAGTTACAAAAAAATCATCGCGACAGATAAAAATTTCAAATGTAATAATGTGTACTTTTAGACGGTATGAGATTACAAAGTTGACATTTCGAGATTAGAGCGAAGATAATTGCACACACAGAAGAAAACGAAAAATACTGGTTAGTCAAGGTAATTGCAACGTGTAGGTGGAAAGAGTCCCCTCGTAACGAATAGCACACGAGGCGAGTCACGATAGCTGATAGACCACATAGCTCGCATGATACGCTATAATGTATCTCAATTGTATAAAAATATACACGGCAGACCACCGGGGAAACCTGTCGAACATCTTTTTCTACTGACCAGGAAATACTCTCCATTAGCCCGCGACCTTTCCAGGGAAGCCAAGAGAGAGAGAGAGAGAAAAGCAACTTCGGCATTAATCAATCGCTTAATTATGTGATCGGTTCAATAAAAGAAGGAGAAATTAATTTAACGTTTTAGCGACGATTAATTCTTCCGTAAAATAATTAATTTCTCGGTGACAAAATATTGAATATATGCCGCACAAAGCGGCATTTTACAACGTTATATGGCAGAATCATCATAATAAACGTTAATAGCGGTTTTACGGAGACGCAGATGTCACACAGATACACACACACACGATGCGATTAGATAAAGAAACTCGTCGATCGTGAATAGATTTAACGACGTCTTTCATGTCGTGGGCAATGGCAAGAAGACACTTAGACTCGGATCCTTTTCAGGATTTCCTCTCGCGGATAATCTTCTGTCATTTGCCGGTGCCGTCACAATACTTGATTACATCGAGGTGAGCGGACCGCAACGACGAGTTTTTTTCGTTATTAGGCATTGTCGGTGCGCAATATGCGGGCACGTGTCATCGTTGACTATAAATGTATGTACGTGCGGTACGACGCCCGTGATAGTGCCTTTGCCTCGCTCGTAAGAGACTCACGTAAATGATGCATTCGGAATCGACGAAACGTCGATACTCGCGCGCGCGCGATTCGATGTTTATTTTCCCGCGGGGCAAATAAGCACTCAGCCAATTAAGCGTCTTGCAGGGATGGCTGTCGCGCCTGGCATTTACATAACTGAAATCGCGAGACCTATCATCGAACGAGCGCGCGCTAGTTAACGTATAAGTTACTGCAAATAAAGTGGGGATAAATCAAACGCGCGCGTGTGTGTGTGTGTATATATATATATGCCAACATCTCGCGTTACGTGTATCAAACTTGAAGTAAAAACGTCACGCAGGGCGAGATGAGACACGGGTTGAACACAGGATGAACGATGCGATAACGTCCTTTGAATCACGGCTCTATTAACATCCAGAGAGAAATTCTCGAATACTGAAAAAAAAACTTGAAACACTTTATCGGTTTTTTTTTTTTTTTTTTATAAAGTTTAGCTTTCCAGAAAGAACGACATCGCATATAAAACATGACGACCAAATTACTTATTATTACCTCTCGCTTTTACTAAGAATCGCTTGGTACAAAAATTACGTTAATTTGACACTCGTGCCGCCTCGTTGAAACGTAAACGACGGCGCGTATCATGCGGATTGATGTTCGCGGCGGATTTCTGTCTCTCTCTTGTCGTTCGAGAGCAGTAGGATCTCTAATGTCTCTCTGCGCAACTTTTCCGAGAAACGTGCTCCAGTTTCCGTCACCGTTGGCTTAATGTCTCGGCTCGTGCAATACCGCGGGGAAACGCGCGAGCGAGGAGAGAACGTTTCGGAGGGAGCCTCCGTTTGTCGGTCAAGCCTTGAGAGAACCTCCCGAGAGGCAATGCGCGCGCGCGCGAGCGGTGTGGAACACAACGTCGCGTCGGTGTGTGTGCCGTCGGTTGGTTGCAAATGCGCTTAGAAACGACGCCGTGTACCGAGAACTCGGGCCTCTGAGAGAGAGCAATAAACGTAATGCAAGGATCGTCCGGCGCGATGCGATGCGATGCGATGCTTTCCGCGCTCGCCTAGAGAAACGTTTCAGCTTCCTCCTGAGGCTTCTTCTTGAGAATTCTCTCGGCCAGATGCGCGCCCGAGAAGAAACGAGCGGTTTCCGCCCATGCCTCCGTCGACGCTATTTTACGACAACGATATTCCGTGAGAGAAAGTAAAAAACCAATCGCCTTCGTACTGCGAGGAATATATTTTTGCGGCGAGCTTCGCGGCGAGGGAGAAAAAAAAATTAGCGAGCAGGAACGATAATGTAGAGCGCGGTAAATTAACAAATTGTTCAATTAGCTTATCGATTGATTTATATCTTTTGGGTTTATTATAAGCGTTTTAATTTTAAAAGTGATAAATGATTTCTGTTGTTTCTATTCTCAGCGTGCGTGCATGCGTCTATGCATCGTGTCTGCACATCTTTCTCTCGCGCAAACCGTAACTCCGTAGGTACCACTAATTGCATCTGCATAAGCGTTTAACTGCGAGACTAAATTATTATATACAATATTTCCGCGCGCGTTATTTTTCGCGAGAGATAGTTTATTGCCGCGAAGTGTTTCATTTGAGCGCGGCTGTTAATTCGAACGTATATACGTTTCATTAAGTGACGACGGCTTATCGGCGGAGATTCCCGCGAAGGAGATGCTCGCATATCGAATTGGGTTCACTAAGTAATAGAGATAGTTAGCGAAACACATTCAATGCACCGCAGTCTGCGTGCATAACCTGAAGTTCATCGCTCCGGGTGAGGAACAAGTTTCGCGGCGAAGTGCGGTAACGTGGCGAATTCCAGCGAGTGGAGCATCCACAGGTTACACGTTCGACCGCAACACGACCGATATTGATTATAGCAACGTCAAGATGTAAAGTTCGTCTAATTACAGCGGCAGACGAACAATTCGCCGATCAGAGATGTGCGAAATTTAAGATGATAAAATAGAACGAACGATTCGTGAGATGCATGTATATGTGTATGAAAATCACGATTCTTTGTCCGGAAAGAAACGTCGCGAGGTAAGACAACACGTCCAGAAACGAGTGCCAAGTGTATCTTGCCAAGCGGGCAAAACGAGTCACCGCTTTCCGACGCGCTTTTTGAAACTTCGGGGTGTGTATGTGCCACGGCTATGTAAATTCGCAGCTGGAAGCTGCATTCTCAAGCGAACTTCAATGATCTCTCGTGACTATATCGTCGCCGTCCCGTGCAGTTGTTAAACGAAAAGTTTATTTACGCCCACGGCGTGTAGCAACCGTGTCCACGGTCAGTTGCGCGCATCGATTGCGCACAGACCCGCGCGCTCTTTGCCTTAATTGCAATCCAATTTGTAATTAACTCGGTTCACCGAGTAACACTTGAAGGGAAGGCGCGTATCGGCTGCGCTACGCGATTCTCCCGCGATTTGCGCACCGGGCACGCGCATTAATACGGAAGTTTTATGGAAATGCGCATGCGCGCGTATCGGGAAAATATCGTGTACGTACATACATGTACATATGCGCGGCTCTCTGCGGCCGCTTTCGTAGGGCCGTAGTGAGTTAAGAATCTATGGCAGTGGCAAAGGAACCTCGCCGAGTAAATACGAGTCATGCTCGAAGGGCGCATTCTTCGCAGAGGTTCTCTCCGCAGCATTTCTCTCGCGCGGACGATCTTGAGAATCGTCCGCGCAATCAAGCTTATCTGAATCTTCCAAGCCTCGGAGATACGATCGGGAAAAACTTTACGACGTCGTATCTCAAATCGCGTGACTGTCTTCAAAGAGAGACAGATGGCACACGGACGAGATAAAATTTACATTCTTAAATCAATGTGAAAATCTTCTTGCAAAAAAAACAGGATATTTTTTTTTCAATGTAATCTTGTAAATGATTAAGAGTCTTCTTAATATATAAAATCTTGCGCTTTCGTGGAAAGATGAAGGTTTTCGTCGTTTTGAAGGAAGAAACATTGCACCGCACAAAAAGAGCGCATCAACTTTGAACTTTGAAAGATCGAATACGTTCTCGTTACGTTCTTCCTGGTTGGCAACCGCTGAGGCTCTATTTAGAATAAACGCATGTACACACCATAGACCGTAGAAAATTACTATCTCACGATCCCATCAGAGAGCTTTTAAAGAAAACCAGCCACGCTCTCCGGATGCAAGCGCTAATCGAAAAAACACCATGCGCTGCGCGCATGATTAGGACGCTGTCCGGGACTCTCGTCCCGTGCTTCTTCTTCGAAAAAGTGAAGTATCATCCGAATGAGAAGAACGAGCGAAGATGATGTCACTCGGTCCACCCTGTATAACGGAGTGGTTTATACGCTCGTCTGTCAGCATCGCCGGGTGGGAAAGAGGATGAAGAAAGAGGCATGCGAAGAGGCAGAGAGAAAGGAAGGAAAAGAAAAGTTGCAGAGTTGTAATGAGAGTTGTACAAAGCGCCTTCGTACAATGTTGCACGAACGAACTACAAATTTGTCTCTTTATTGTATTCACTTATAATTTTATTTATTACACGAAACACGTCAATTGCTGTACTTTCTTTTTTTATAAATATTTTGTAGGGTAGAAGTGTCGGGACAAATCTAACACCAGTTACGCTGCTATTAAAAATAATTAAAAGCTCGGAGCGTACAAAGCGTCGATTCCGAGAGCAAATTAATTTAATAGAGACGTGCATAAAATCCGATGATACCGGAGCTTTTTTTCTTTCAATTGTAGATAGATAGATGAAATTATGATACAACGAGACTGCGAAAAGACGCGTATGTACCGAAGAGAGGAGAGTTTAAAATTCAATTATACCCTGTGGGCAGAGAACAATCCGCGCACACGTTCGTCCGGCTATCATCGTCCCTGCATTAATCCTGCGCGCCCTCGCCCACCAAATATCCGATATACCGTTTCGGCCCTTCGTGCTGCACGATGTTCAAATATCCACCTAGTTTCGGCATATTTTGAATGGCCGCGCGCCGTACGAAATATTACCTCTGAGCCTGTAATTAATTACGGTCGTCAAATCGATTTAATCAATTGAAAATTCTCAAATCTCCGATTAACACAATAACAACGGCAAAAGCGGGAAAATCTACATTATGTTAATCGCAAAATTTTGTTATATTATAAAATTGAATTAAGTTAGAGCATTGTTAAATCAATTTTACGCATAATATCATTATTGAGAAATTGTTAGGAATACGCAACAATTTGTTTATTGAAAATATTGAATTCCTCTGCAATTAATAAGAAGTAAAAATATCACGCTTGATATTAATTCGCGTTTAGTTCTTTCTAAAACGTCACGAAATAATATAACAGTTTGAAAAGTTAAAGGCCGCGAGGATTTCGTTTGAAATGAAACCCATACACCGTCAGACAAATGGGTGAAATAGCAATCTATTCCGTCTTCTGTATCGATTCGCGCGGGGCGAGAAGAGAGGTAGGATCGGTTCGACAGAAAATTTCGACGTGGTTGACGGCGCGAAGGCCAATTCTGCGGCGAGTCTCTCGAAACTCCGATACTCCGATATCGCACCACACGTGCTCTCGCGTGTATGCACGTGCGTGCATACACGTCAATGTCAAGCTCCGCGCCGCTGGACCGGTTCGCGCAACCGGCAAGGAGTTGTAAGTGGTACACAAACTATACACAAGCGCGGAGAGAAGGAAGGTTAATAAGTTTCGAGTGACTCGTGCACAAGCGGGAGGTATAGCAACGCGCGCGTTTTGCCTTTAATTAGAAAGTCCACAGTGCAGAGTCGCAATTGTAGTTGTATGTCCTGCATATTGGATTTTCAAGTGTGTCATTTCGACTTGACTTGACGCGACGGAAATACGTAAGAAAAAAATAAAAAAAATTACGTTGTAATTGCAATTATAAAAGTAGATCAAAGTGTCTACTCGACACACACACACGCACGCACGCAAAAAAAAAGAGAACATTATTCAAATAATTATAATTAACATCGTAACTAGTGTATAACGAATTAAAAGTTCGTGTGCTAATTAACCATCCTACGTACCGAATGTATACATACGATGCATGTTGCGTATCATTAGTGCAATTTCTGATTTAACGCTGAATACTGAATTTTAATTAATTATGGCATAGTTAATTCGTTCATTATACCGATAAGAGTATAAGCAGTGTAAGCCCACGTCTTTCCACTTAATTTTCGCGGAGTCGTATGTATTCAAGTCCCAAAGATAATACATATTTAGACGAGATGGTCGTAAATTATACCTCGGTGACAATAATTATCCTCTACACGCGTGGTTATTACGCGAAGTTAACACGCCTATATGAAATACTGATATATTACTCTCGTACCGATTTTTAATCTTTTCCTATCATAAGTTACATCGTCGAGGCAAAGAAATTCCGGAACAAAATCGATAAATATAGAGAGGAAAGAAAGGGGAGGGAAAGAAGAAAAACGCGATTGACCGTATTTTTTTCTCGGTCAAACTGGAAGGAAATTTTCTGGAGCAGCTCCTCTCTCGATGAGAGAGAGAGAGAGTGAGTCCACCCCTACCGCAAAGGGTGGGATTGGCCGCGCGTTCCACCGTCGCCATGGTAACCATAGGTCAGGACAGGGATAAGCAACAGTAATGCGCCCTTTTTTCCCCCCGGAGGAACCATCTTTGTGCCGAAACCGACGAGCGTCGAGCGATACCGACAGCAAATTTATTTCATCGGGTTGGCTGTCAATAATCGACTACTCGCTCGCGTTATTAACTCTTTACATTAAGTAGGCTCGGTGGCGCGATTTTTTGCGTCAATTAACAACACGCAACGCTCGACAGCCGCTCGTGCGGATGCAATTTACTTTCGAACAAACGCACCCCGGAAAGACGAGAACGAGAGACGAGGAGGAGCGATCCAGGTGGCGATAACGAAACGACAAGGCCGTCGTTTTTTTTTTCCAACGGATTAAATCGGAAGTGTGGAAATCGGATATGACGAGCGAGTTTAAAGGAGGAAAAAGAAGAGGGGGAGAGACAAAAAATCAGGGGCGACCGATTGGATCGAATCTCAAAACCGGTCGCTGCAATAAATCGACGATCGAATAAAAAGAGGGGAATTAACGCGATGCGTGAAACTCACGGAAATCTGGAATGCGCTCTATCGACAGCCATAATCTCGACTGGTTCGCAAAGAAGTATCGGTTAATCGAAGGTTCCTCTCTTTCCCTTTCACTATCTTTCTCTTTCTCTCTTTCTCTCTCTCTCTTTCTCTCTCGCTTTAGAGCTGCTGATCGATAAGAAAGTTACACGCTTTTTACTCTTCTGCCGGGAGAACCGGCGGAACATCTTGGGTATCTTCATGTTATTTTGCTAGTATGGAAGAAAGCGAGCACAGTGTAGACGTACATTTTTTATGAACGAGAACCGTACTGTTGATCGAACAGGATTTCATTTTCGGTCTCTTCATTTTATAAATATTTTTTATGGAACAGCGGTCCAACCAGAATGTCGGTATTATTTTATGACGGAGATACGAAACGATATCTGAAAATATTGTTTTACACATTTTTTTTTTTTTTTTTTTGCAAAATATCGTCGATCGTGTAAAAAATTTGTCAATTTAATACAGCAGATTTGCGCTCGGTGATATGTTTATTCATATGCACATTTCTGTCGCTCTCGACACACACTGTTATCTCCGCAACTCGATATTTGCCGTACACGTCAAACGTGCAAATGTTTTGACTGCAAATCGTCAACGGGAATATCGCGCTAGGTCGATCGTTTTTCGCAAAACACATCTCCGGCTTCCCGCGTTCTCGATAAAGAAATTCACGGATCCGATCTGCATCGCGAGAATGAACGGACAATGAACGGTGAAGCGTAACGATGAAGGATATCGAGATGAAAATCACGTAACGAGCGTAAAAAGCCGCGTGGAACTGTACAACGTCGAGTGTAACCTTGCCTTGGCGATGCGTTTTTTTGCGTCCACGTCCGGTAAAGTGTCTCGCCCTTCGAGCGTTGACGTGGCCGATTCGCGCTCGAAAAAATCGGGTCGAGAGTGAATACATATATGTATATATATAGATAGATATATATTTTGTATTGTACATATCGCGTTACGCGAAATCCACCGTGGAAGTGGAGTACGTGCTTCGAGTTCGCGTTGTGCAAATTTATCTTCCGCTGCCTTTTATACTGCGCAAACAGTCAGGAGAAGCGAGCGCTAAGCGAGCGAACGAACTACCAGAAGAGAGGATATATATATATATTATACATATATATATATATCTGTATATGTGACAACTGATAAGGTTCAACTCTCGAAAAAGTTCACGGATACATTTTCTTCGAAAGTACATGTTTGTCTTCGTGAAACGAAGAGAGAGAAAGAGAGAAAGTCTTATTATTCGGTTTGGCGCGCCATTTTGCGCGAGATTACGAGTGTATACGAGTCCCGAGGACGCTCTTAAAGAATTGTCATCCATCTTCGCGGAAAAGAGGGGGAATGAAGAGAGAGAAGTCGAAAATTATCACCCGCACCTGCGGATTAAACACACGACGCGGCCGCCGACATACTTACGTTATCACGTGCCCGGATCAACACTTGCGATTCCTCTATTACAAAACTAATTACATCTCGCTAGATAGAGACCGATGTGCCGGCGCGCATTTTATCAGATACGATTTATACGAGAGCTTCCTCCTCCTTCTTCTTCGTTGTACTAAATACACCGTCTCAGCGAAGCCAGCGCCCGAATCGGCGCCCAGCCCGTCCCTAATTAATCGCGCTCTCAATTAGTGGCCCGAAAGCATGGCTCGATTATAATAACATGATAATACATGGGCCGTGACGGGGTCATTCAACTCACCATGAGCGACGTCATTCGCCGAGCCGATTTGAAAAGAAAAAGATTGTTGTTTGATCGCCGGCGCGATTCGCGCAAGTCTCTTGCAAGCGCGAGGTGCAGCGAGAAAAAATCGCATTAACGTCAATTAGAAGCGCGCTCGACTTACGCGATCGTATCGCGCGCCGCGCGCGCGCTTGCCATTTTTTGCCGGGCCTTGTAAATTTTCGTGACAAACTTCGGGGACCGTATGTTACAGTTTCGTGATATATATATATATAGGTACGTGCACGGGCCCCGAAATCGCGTCGTGGTGCGAAAAAGTTGAATCAACAATTCCGTTGGGGGGTGAGGCAAACCGCCGTTGTCACGTTTGCGCAGAAAAACGACAAGAAAGTAAAAACTTGACAAATACTGACGAAAAAGGTGCTACTAAGTTAGAAAGAGGCGTGCAAAGTTTAGAAACAAATTATTTTACAGAGAAGTTCTTCAAGACCTTGAAGAAAAAGGCTCAAACTCTCGGAGAGATATCCAGTATATTATAATATGAAAAATGTGTTTTCCTAAAAGCTACATGTTACAGATATGATTGGTTTCTTGTCGCGCGAAGAATGACAGTTTGAAAATCGATTAGACAGATAGACTTGTCTCGTAAATATCGGCTCTTATGAGAATCATTGCAAGTTTGTTTGAAAAAATACAATATTCTACTCAATTGTGATCAAATCAATTATTTCTGCGCACCTGTATATTGTTCCGTTTCACTTGGCAATCCGTCCGTAAAAAAAAAAAAAAAAGACAACAAAAAATTATTCGCATTACTCAGAAGAATTTTCTTTACTACATTAACGATTTCTGAGTCATAATCAAATTAAAAGATATTGACGGTGTGATTTAAAGATGCAAAGGTGGATAATGGAAATTTATCTTTAGGTGTTCGTTTGAAATAGAGATTTTATATTCAAACGGAAATTTAATTACTATCCTTTACCGATGAAATGAATACCTAATGCCCGGCGTTTAATTATTGGTAATTCTGTTTCCAGTTTTATCCGTAAACCATTGCATCAGTAAACCTACATAAATATGCAACGGTTTGCGTTATTCGTGCACAGTGTGCACTTTATTCTACTCGACATTGGAAATATTTATAATTCGCGGAACCGACAAACAATGGAAACGAGCAAAACGCTTGTTAACGGCATTGTTGAGATACCAGGTTTCGATAAACTCGGATTTTGAAATAGAACGGCGGCCTCTGTGCGAAATGAATTATTTAATCATTAAATAATTGTGTGTGTGTGTGTGTGTGTGTGTGTGTTTCCAAGTCGGCTAATTAATTAATATTAATTCCACTCTTCTCTGTGTGAATGTGATTAATTATTAAAATGTAATTTAATCAAAAGAAATTGAAATTTATTTGTGAGAAAGAAGATTTGTAATTGACCATTATATAAATTTACTGTTGAAATACAATATTATTTTCTATTTTATCTGCTCGTGAAACTTTATCGCGTTTAAAACAACTTTATTATAAAAATTTATCAGGTTATATATTTCTCTTATCATTCATTGTCTAACAAGATTACTTTGCTGTCATAGATTTAACTCCACACGATATTATGATATCTTTGTTTAATTAATCAAATACGCCCCCTGCACCACAACAATAACAATAATAACTCGATCTTACCTTTTCAATTTTCTCCTGTCAAAATTATATTATCTCGGCAATTTTTGGAGTCGAACGACGCTCGCGGCTCGTCGTAGATCTCGCGTAGATCATTTGAAACGATGTTTCTCGAGCTTTCCACATCACTGGATGTTGCGTTGGGCACGTCCTCGCGAAAAAAACGCTGCGCGATTTTCTCGGCAAAATACGCCCAACGGCGACGCAACACATCCGCCGGTCACGAGCGCTCGTGACGGAATGCTGGAGGAGAACTCGTGCTCGATCTCTCTCCTACGTCGTTTCGTTACCCCCACTACGTGGGAGAATCACCCTTGTGCTGATTTTTTCATTTTTTCTTTTGTTTTTTGTTTATATACAAAACCCGCGATTCTCTCTTCTCTCGATCATCGATTTTCCTTGCCCGATTTACCGGTAAATCGAGATCGGGAGCGCGTACCTAGTGTACATGTGTCACGCACGCTTGCGGCGAGATCGAAACCGACGGATCCGGATGTCGCGGACGCACGGATGCAACAATCGATCCGTGAATAAACATATATTTATTTAATGTAAGTATATTTATTTAGTTACGTATCGAATTGCGAGGTAATATGGAATGTGCAATGTAAATTATGTCAATTAAAATTAGGAAATCAAATTGGAGCTGAATATTGTTATTTTACAATTGTAAAGGAAATAAAATCCCACAAAATAAACGATTATATTCATTATTATAAATAATATATTTTTTGTTCCGAGATAAAACAGTGTTAAATTTTTAACGTATTACATTTCATTTTAGAAATAAAAATGTAATACATAAAAATATTATTATTTATGTAGGCGGCGGTTTTACGTCATTCCCATATGTTGTTATTTGACTTTTCATCGTGCCTTCTCGAGAGATTGGTCCGTGAAAGACAGGTGAACAAAGAGTCTTGTCTGAATTGTCGTCAAGTGAAGTCGCGTCGAGTCTGTCCCGAATGTCTTTCGCGATCCGCGTGCTTATTGTTAGATTCCTGACAATTATTTCGCATTACACTCTTGTACTACCTTGAATACTACTCTGACAGTGCGTAGCACTGCAGCTATTTGAGAAAAATAAACTCGGTTTATATTAAAAACCCTACATTTGTTTACATATTTTTTTTAACAGAGAGAGAAATGAATTAATTAACTCTTATGTGCGATTGCTATATAAGTGTTACGTTTTCGCAGTTATTCTTAATTTCGGGGTGAGATATGAAATCGCGCGAAAGTCAAGTTAGCGTATCGCATCTCGATTTATATGTTGCACAACGCTTTCCGTCGCTTTTCTCATCTCAAATGGCCACCTTTTACATTCTTTGTTGAATAAGAGCACGTATGACAGTGTATTAGTATAGAAAGTAGATGATGTACATAATAATAACGACAGACGGAGCTAAATCCCGACGTGCAAATATTTTATATCCAAGAAAGCGATGATTCATTGATAATAACCCGTGATTAATCCCATGCTCAACATCGTTCCGGGGGCTTTTCTCGAGAACGCCTTGAGAAATCATTAATTGCGTAAACAGACTGTAGTTTGTAATCTTCGGTAATATAATGAGGAAACGATTACACACGTAAATCAATTTTTATATTTAATTTTCTCTCTCTTTCTCTCCCTGTCCACGAGTTATTATGTCAGATTGTCTTGCCAAGCGCAATTATGTCACAGCATCATTTATCAATTCACCGTGCATGCAATGAACATCTTCGAAAAGTGAAAATAATTGTAACTGAAGTATATTTGTATGACGTAATTTATAATCAAATGTTTGATCGATGTTGCAGCTCTCGATTTGAATATTGTGTTTTTAGAAAACGGAATATAAAAAAAATGTACATATTTGACACATGTATGTATAGATAGCATATGTAGTTATCTCTACAATTATATATTACACGTTTTGTTACACACAAAATAGCAAAATTACACCGATCTGTGCAACAATATTTTTCTATTTCAAACCGGAGCACTCTAGGAAATAACTTCTCTGACAATTTCCGCGAACCCTTCTCACGCGAAACAGTAGTAAGGCAAAAGCCGTGTAATCCGAGGGGAAGCGAATAGCAAATGATACCATACCTCTTTCTCTCCCTCTCTATGTCTTCTGTATCTCGAAACGTCGATCATTTCACAGGTGAGAAATTCACGTTCGTTCGACCTGCGCTACTGAATAAATCGCACGGTGTGTATCTCTCGCGGATCCGTCAAATTCGCGACGCGCACTCGCCCGGTTCGTCGACTGCTCTCTTTCCCGCGCGCGCGGGCACGCACACGCGCGTGCATATATTTTACCTACGAACACGATGTGAGACACTCATACGTGTCCACTTACACATGCGCAATCGGTGGGTGGATACGTACGTTCGACTGTCGTCGATCGCTAAAGCCCAGGCAGTCGGCGCGTCGTCGCTTTTATTACGTCATCCGAAGCGCGTCGTCGGGGCCAATCCGGAAGCGTGGTCCCGCGGGTCACGTGGTCGCCACCCTCACCCTCGCACGTAACGCGCACACATGTGTCTCGTTCGGCAAAACGCGCGAGCGCGGTCACAAAATGGCGACGCCGCGCACAGTGCAATGACCAGCGTAGGCATCGCCGTCGTTCGTCCGTCGTTGCGCCGTGTGTCTTGCTCTTCGCGGGATATGGAGATGTTCCAGGCTGGTTTCGTCCGCGTCTATTTGCACGATTATATTTCGAGCGACGTGCGGCGACATGCCCGGTGTGTCAGGTCGTCTGGAAATTAATGTCATTCGCGCGCCGAATTACGAGCTTCCATTACCGCGCGGTGGACCGCGATTGATTTTTAACGCTAAACTTGACGATGCAACCCGCGCGAGTTGCATCTTCATTTTCCGCTGTCTAGACTCGTTAATTTTTGTCCGCGGTTATAATGCAGTTTGCGATTTTTGCGATTTAAAAAAAAAGCTGTCTGTTTAGATTATTATTTCACACTTTACTTTGTGTCTATTTCTATTTGTTGTATGTGATACATATGCAGTGAAATATTATGTTAAAACACAAGTTTGACTTTTTCACACGTTTGCATTTTTTTGTAATACTCCTTAAGTTGATTTTTGCAATGTCACATTTAAAGCGCAATGGCCTTATTAACGATCTGTCTCTTTTTTTGTCTTAAAATAACATTTCTATTCTAATGAAATATTATACGAGACAAAAATAAGAGAAAAAACAGATTTGTGAATAATGCAATTTATTCTGTTATTAAAATATAATATTATTAAATTACAATTAACTCTTTAAATATAAGAATATGCAAAATTAATACACTTCAATTTAAAAGCAAAGATAGAAACGCTTCTGATATTTATGCCAGAGTCAATTTGATTTGTGGAAATGAGAATTCATCATTTTGACGAGTATATTTTCGAACTATCTTTGTTATAAATGCAATTATATCAAGAATGTCACTTAACATATTAAAATTTGATAAGCAAATAAAGTGTATAAATAATCTCAAGAATAACTTCGCTTAACTGAAATAAATTTCTCCGAACGGCCTAAATTCAAGAATTGATATTTGTGTAATAAGATATGACATTTAATCGACAAATAGCGCTTTAAAAATAAGTGCAAAACCTAAATCCAAGTCGAGTTACGAAATTAATATGTTTTTTCTTTTGAGTCGAGCAAATTCTAGAGAGAAAATTGTGTCACAAGGTTTTTTTTTACTGCGTTTTAACGTGCTCGTACAAACTTTATATATCCGTGCTCTTCAATCCATTTTAACCCCACTGCAATATGGGAGAAACGTTTTGATTTTCTCAATTGAGCGAGTAGAGAGGGAGAAAATAAAAAGACGCTCAACCGCCATCAAAGGCATACAGGACAAAGAGTGCAGCAGCTATCGTCCTTCCGGCTGACAGTACGATTGTCCGTGTCTCCCCGGACTACTGTACGCAATTTTTAATTGCAACACACGTCAGCACCACACGCACAGCTTTGCTCTGGTCGCGCGCGAATAAAGTAAAAAGCGCAAAAAGAGAAAGAAAAATGGAAATATATATATAGAGTGAGTATATTTCTCCGTCCGCGCATGCAAATGGAAATCGTAACAAGTTTTTAAATTCCGTATTCCCGTCAGACAGATAGGTATTCTTTGCCCGAGTTCGCGACTGCTACTTTTACACGTGATGGTAATATTGATCACGTATCTACTCGAGCGCGCGCGAGAGAAAAGTATTATATTAAATAAGAGACGATAAGGTGTTGTAATATCGATAGCGTTCTTGTCACAATGTTACAATCTTCGTGAATTCTGTTTTTCAAGGAAAACATTAAAGAGCCTTTATCATCAAATAATTAAGCAGAGCAAATAACTAGCAGAGAAAATTTTTTTTTTTAAACGAACTAAATTTCAAGATAGAAGATATACTCATCTGATTTAAATCTTAAATTATCAAGATGTGCATTAAAAATTAAAGAGGATGAAGTAACGGCTATAAAATTGCTAACAAAAAATCCATATCATCGGTCGAGAGAAGCGATTAAAAGAGAATCTTGCGCACTTGTAACTCTTCTTATTATACAGATTAATAATTACGAAGTTAATATAATTTACGACGATTATCGGAAAGCGTAATCGCACAAAGTTGTGTGTATATACGCGCTCGTAATTCGACTCCCACGGGAAGACGGAGTGTAATTCTCGTGCATTAACGTTTCCTCGATATGCTAATTGCCATCGCGATAAGACGGCCGCGCAATGCTGATTTAATGAAACGACGCGCGCGTCCCACACACGACAGGGAGAAGAAAGAGCCACAGCTCTTTACGATCAGCTGAGATTCGTTGCGGAACGATCATATGGGGAAGGAGTCGGTGGCGGCGCGAGGTCGATTTGCATAGCAGGTTTTAAAGGGCCCCGTAGGTGCTGCGACGAAAAAGGGCCAGACCACACCCCCTGCCGCCGCGGGCGGACAGGAACCGTGTCCTGCTCCGCGAGTCTAGTCTGGGAAATCGGTAACAAATAATCGATAGTCCTGTTCAGAGACAGACTCTGATCTGACCAATGGGCTCGCCCATCGGGTTGGGTAAAAGGACGATCCCCCTCGCGCGCGGCACCCCCGTCGAATCCCTCGCCAGGATGGATCAGTATGTTATCCACACACGTTACCCCTGGCTACTTTCGGCCCATTGTCAGGCTGCCCATGACGGTTGGTCTAGCAAAATGGTGGAAATGTTCTAATATACATAAAAGTGTGTTTTTTTTTTATTCAAAACTATATATATATAAATAATAAATTAATTTTTGGTCGTTATGTTAACATGGATATTGCAAATTACGTTATTCAGGAAACATTTTATATGCGCAAAATATAGTTATACCGAGAAAAGCTAAAATTTATTACTCAGTCATGTTGTTTGACGAAAAACTTTTTTTCGGCGCATTTCAGCGACATTCGCACAAACTTTTCTAACGTCGCGTGCAAATCGTTTGCCGGAAGGCATCCGATCGCGCATCGATTGCAACCGATTTTCGAGAAACCGTTCCGCGAACCATGGGAAAAAGTTTTACGCGCGTCAAGTCGAATAAAAAGAATGCGAAGCGCCGTTTGTTGCTCTTGACTCGTAATTATTTTCTCTACGCTCGACTAGTTTAGACGCGCTATTATAGGCGCCCCGCACGAACCACGAACGATTTTTTTTTTTTACACTGTTCCTGTCTTATTTTTGTTCCCTTCTTCTTCTTTACATCCTCCACTTTATTGCACGTTCGATGACCACAACTTTATGATCGACGACCTAGTTTTTTTCTTTCCTTCGTTGCCGAACCGCTTCATCCTCGCGCGCAAAGAGCGAACGACGATCGAAACTTGTAACTAAGGAAAATAATTGCGAGAAAAAGAAAGAGAAGAGAAGAAAGGAAAGATGACGGGACTCTCTTTACGACTTTTCGCAGACAATTTCTATGCCAGACATCGCGAAAAACACTCCACGGAACTTAAGAAGAGAGTTAGCTCGTTATTAAAAGTGCGTATTCTGCCGTATTAACATATGAAAATAAATATGTATGAAATAATTATTACATCAGAATATTTCGCGGACGTTTAGGAAGACGAAGTACCGTAACATGATTTTTTTCGACATATTAAACGAACACTAATAAATATTAATGTGCATGTAAAACTTCTAGATACGATTTGTAATAAAAATATTTCGAGATTGCATATCTTTCGCGAATTTAATTGAAGCGGAAAATTAGATCTATGTGCACGCGGAAACACGATAAAAAATCTCGTATATTTTACTCTCTCGTGCTCAAGGAAGTAGATCCTTCACTGCTTCTTCGAACTCTGCTCCAGTCGCAAGTTGTACGCGGCCGAGCAACGAACCTATTGATCCATATCCTGCGCAAATTGTGAGTTACAAAGTGAAGAAAGTACAGCGAGAGATAACCCGACAAGGTGGATTAGTCAGCCGTCCGCGTTGAGAAAAGCGGCGTCGGGGCTACATTCCAGAACAGAATGTAATCGTCGGTAATAAGTCTAGATCGACAGTCGAGCACGGTTTAATGCGTTTTATATGGCTTCATGGAAGAATGAGCCGGAGGAGGAGACGTGATCGAACGGAAGAAAAAGGCACGCGAGCTAGTTATAAAAGCTTTTTCTTACTAACGTTAAAAATTTTAAAGTTGAAATTAAAAAAAGAAGCTTGGAAAACGACTGCAAGCGTAATAATAAATTTACGAGGTTATCGATCTCTCATTACACGCAAAAAAAAAAGTTATATCTTATGTAAGAAACAATGTTTTATCAGCACACTTTGAATTTTTTAAAATTACATTTTTTTGTATTTTATTTGAAGTACACGAGTTGTGTGAATTCACGCCATTTGCCGAATGTGATAATTTCGCGTCACAATGATCGACTTTTTGTGGGACGCGAGCATTGTGCGCTCCATTGTGTAACTAGGCGGATTTGATCCACATTTTTTTCTCGTTCACCGCGACGAGACAGCATAGGAAGGAGTGACGGAGATCTGCTAAAAATCCACGCTTTAACATGGCCCGGCCCGATGTAAAAAGGAGGAAAAGGAAGCCAATATACTCGTGGAAAATGAAACACAATGCCTGCAAGCTGATACCGACGCACGGGGATTGACCTAATAGCCAATGGAGTTTTCTATAGACCGCCGACACCCTCTATTTCTACGTGAGCGATTGGCTCAATTAAAAATGTCCGTGAAAAATCTGATAGTTTTGTCACACAAACGTATCAGATATACCCTAAACTACATCAAACGTTTTTCTTTATTTTATTTCGCTCAACGAGTTAAAAGTTAACGAAACGTTTACTAATCCTTTATGTACACTTTAGAAAAATATTACGTGCGTCGAAATAAATTTTAATTGAAATAATAATTGAAGTTGATCTTTTAAAATCGCATGTTGAGTTCGATTTTAAATTATGTTGCTAATAAATATCTAACTACTTTTCTCCAAGAGAGAGAGAGAGAGAGAGAAAAAAAGATCGGCGTTACGAAATAATTATATCCACAAAAAAATAATGTACTCTCCACGCTCGTCTGCTTAATTATCCGCCAAACAAATTAATCGCTCAGACGGCATAAGGATAGCGACGAGAAGCTAACGGATTCGCCGGTACAGCCTCGGCATTATTTTCACCTTTTCGTAGACTCACGCTCATGCAATTTCGAGGGACCGCGTCTGGGCCTGAATGGGGATGACACGGTTAGGGGTACTCAGCTACCCCTAAAAATCCAGCTAACCCTCTGCCTCGCAGCCGCGCGCGTGTACGGGGTACCCGCTGTTTTATTTCTCGCTTTTTTTTTCTCTCGAATCTAACACGCCGCGTTTTTGTAACGCGCGGCCGACACATGTGCGAGATGCCGTCGACTTTGCCGATCAGGGTAATGAGTCGAGCAAAAATTGCCACTACAAAACGCGCGCCGGCGTGACTTGTGAGAATCGTAACCGGCGTGAATTAGAGTTCTCAAACAAGAATCTGTTTTTTCGGTTTTTTTGTGCGAAAAGAGAAAAAAATTCGACTTTCCGAATGTGTACGTCGATAATCAATTTTATTTCACAAAACTATTTGTTATATTTCTATTTTTGATTATATAAAGTAGATATGCGTTTTTATCGCATATACTTAAAAAACTTATTTAATCAGATATTACATCAGATTTTTTTTATCATTTCTCCAAAATGATGAGAATTTTGCTTATAACATAGTTTTAGATATTTAGGATATTATATTTAAATATGTAAAATAAAATAACTTAGATTTTATTATAATATATTTTTTGTAATAAAAGTTTAGAATTCTGTTCTACATATACTACTTCAAAAAAAAAAAAAAATAATGACAACAGTCTAAATATATATACAGACTACGTTTAAATTGTATTACCAGCCATGAATCAGCAACAAAACCGTCGAAGCAAAGAGACGATTATTTGACTGCGGTAAATCCTAAAACGAAGATCAGCAGAAGATTGTGGCAAGATTCTTCTTGTCTTCTCTTGCCGAGATCTAAACTTTGCACGATGGCGTGTACGATCGATTCTCTTCGTCGCGCAACGCTCGAACGAACCCGTCCGGACACACAGACACATACACACTTTGATGGCACAGAAACTATAGATATTACACTCCGCAAAGAGATCGTCATTGAAGTATCTTGGACTCTTCTTGCACATCGTGTCTTTTTCACCAACGACGTCTGCGACAAAGACGGCGATAAAGCCTGTCAATTACCGTTAGGAACCGCAAAAAAACCAATGCAGCGCGCAAAACGAAGTGCGGTTTCATGAACTTCACGCCTCTGTTGCGTCGATCTCTTCGTGGCTTCCTTGCCGATTATTGTTTGGAAGGTCAGTGATATTCTAGCTTGCTTCTTTGTCTTTTTTTTTACCGTTGTAACTTTGTTGTTAGCAAGGAATATCACAAGAAATAAGAGAATGCGCGCTGGTTAAAATCTTAGTTGTCAAATGAGAATATTAAGAAACTATAACACTTAGAAAAAATAAGTAGGGACTGCTAAACAAATTTTTGGAATAAAGAAGAAAATATATTTTCTATTTTTTGATAAAATATAAATAAAAGTTTCTTAATGTTTAATTTAATACTCGTAAAACATTGCAAATAATTAATCATGGAATTTCGAAATCTTATCAAAGATTTAAGTAAAGTCAAATTTAAGAATAAAATTTATAAATAATAATAAATGAATAAAACACATTTATATATACTTAAATACACTTCGCGCACGATTGTTACATTGATATGTTACGATATCTAAATTACATTGCACAGAATCGGTTATAAAATCACACGACGCGAAAGAACACATGTGTGTCTTCACCAGTAACATACTGAAGTCTGACGAACATCAAGTTCGTCGTCCTCTTCCTCTCCTTTCTCTTTCATCTGTGTGTGATCGGAGTTGGGTTATTATTATTTAAAACAACCCTTCGAGCGATCATACAGGGCGTAAGAGCTTCAAAGGGGCTGCAGATTGGAGAAAAGGGAACTCTAAAAAGTTGGAAGGGTGAACGGGTCCAGGTGCTGGCAAACTCTGGGGTTAAAAAAGGGGATACGCGAAAGTGAGTTCTGTCTTTCTTTTTCTTTCTTTTTTATTTTTTTCTCTTTTATTATATTGTGATAAAGAAAAGTCTAGAATCGAAATAGATAGATACATGAAATTAAACAAAACTTAAATGTACGGTCAAAAAAGCAAATAAGCAAAATTTTTAATCTAAAGTATTTGTATATTAAAATATATTTTGTAAATCTTTATTTCACATAAAAAAAATAAAGTTAAAATATAATATATATAATATATATATGTCATTGTGACATTGATAGTGTGTCACACTTAAAAAGTGTGTGATCACACTTAAAAAAAAACAAAACGCTAATAGACTGACTGGTTAGTGCTAGCAATAACCAATCGTTAACAGTGTTGTATAAATAATGCGGTAAATTATTTTTTGAAATATTTCACGTTCCTCAAAAAGAAGTTTTACTTCCAAAAAGTAAAGAGTATTGCTTATAATATTGTGTTATAAAGACACAGCTATTATATAGAAAAATTCTAAAATTTTGACTACGAGAATAAATCTGAAGTATTTAGCCATCTATTGACGAAGCAAAGAAATTTTTTTGAAGTAAATTTGTATATATATTACATTACCCTAAAATTAAAACTATTTTGTCTATATAAAACAACTAAATATATAAGAATAGATGTGCTGAAACTAATTATAATGAAATATTGATTTAATAATGTACAATTAAAATTATTTTGCAAATGATGATGAATTTAATATCATTTTTATTCTACTAATTACTAACTTCTAATATAATAGAAAATTACGAGAAATAACATTTATGTGTTTAGTGGAATTTCTAAACTCAAGTACAGAAAACTAAAACGCGCGTTAGATATAATGAAAATAAAAAATTAGTAAATAAAACACTCTTAAGTAATATTTAAGTTGTATATTACTTAACTACTATTATCAACAAAAGATAGAGCTAGATGATAAATTTTATTTTAGATTCTGTTAGGTAAAGTTATTTTTGAAAACGTTTCAAAAAATATATTATATGGATATAAAGTTGGTATAAATCAAATCATTATACATCATCAATATATATTGAAAATGTGAAATCTTAAGTACGAGAAATTGCTGTACTATATATCCATCTAGTGACGAAAAGTATAAGTTTTCTGCGATATTTGGTTTTATAGCTTTCTATGCATTTACATAGATTAAGGGGATCCTAAAGTGGGTCTGTTTTATCGATAAAACTGAATTTTTTGCGCAAACTAATCTTTTGTTTGGCTGTGTGGATTTATAAATCCTTTTCTACAATTAAAGTACATACAATAAGGAATCCGGGACGTCCAAATTTATATAACAAAATGAAAAATAATGTAAAATTGGTTATGGATATAAAGTTGTTTGATATAAACTCATTGCATTACAAAAAATATGTAGTGAAAGTAGAAAATTTTAAATACGAGAACATAATATGCTATTTCTCCATCTAGCGACAAAACACAGAATTTTTATTACTAGAGTTTACACTTATATGAGAGAATCCTTTCTTCATTGTTAGTAATTTTAGATACAATAAACTGATATTATAATTTTATAATTTTTATACAGTAAAGACGAGAAAACACGATCTTTATAAAAGAATGTTGAAACAGTTAAAAATCATACATATTATATCGGAATAACATACTACAAAATATACTTTTGTAACTTAAAAAATAAAGTATACAAAATATACACATATCTAATAAAAACTAGTCACACATAACTAGCCATAAGAATTTAGTAAAACTTATTATCAGATAAATGATTTAAAAAATCTAGCAATTAGCGAAATGTGAAGATGTTGAACGAAACAATTATTTCTTGAATTTTACAGGATAGTTTGTTATTAAATAAAACCGTCTAGAAGATATACAGACTTTATGCAAAATAGTTATGCTTGACGCTGATAGTATTATGTAATAGCTGTTTTGCTACATAGCGAGATGATAAAACATTACTAAAATATTTATAAATACATTGATTTAATATCACTATAATAAGATTTTTGCAATAAAATTCAAAAATTTCAAATTTTTCTTACTTTAAGAATATATCTCCTTAAATAATAAAACATTATATCCTTAGAGTTATTACTAGATTATATTATAGTTCCTAGAGTTATAGTAGATATCTTAAGACATTTATGTGAAACAGTCTTTTTTCTAATCTTTTTTCTGATCTATCACTTATATACATATAAAAGAACATATAGAATTTTAACTGCGATAAACTCTTATAACTTGAGGCATCTAAAAACTAACGTTTAGTGTAAATAAAAGGAAATCTAGTTACTAGAGAGAAAGAGAGAGCTGTTCTATCTGTAATCACACATTTTTATCGAAAAAAATGTCTCAATTTTAATGATCTGAAAACGAGATCATAGATCCTTAAAACAATTTTATTCTACATTTTTTATTTATTACATTTGCATAAAAAATCACGTTTTTTTCTCTTTTTTACCATGATTTTCGATATTTATAAAATTGATTTTTCTCTTGTCACGTGGTCAAGTTTTTTGTAATTTTTTTTTGTGCTAATAAAAACATATAACTTGTTTAAATCTTTTTAATTTGTTCACAAAAATATCCTTAATTATAACAAATATCAAATTATTTTTAAATTGTTTGATGTTTTTGTAAATTGATTACCATCAAAAAATGTGACAATATATTTATATATATTGAGTATTGCTTATGTATACAACAGTTGTTTAATCTGTTTATGAAAGAGATGAGTCCAATTTTAACTACGAGAAACTATTCAAGCTTATAGCCATCTAGTGACACAATCTCACATTTGAGTTTAATTACATATCGAGATACACATAAGACCAAGAAAATAATTCTTTACACATGGACAAATTTTAATGTCTAGTTATGTATAAATTATGTACAAATCATATATGATAGATTATGTACAAATTATATATTGTCTCAATCTTATATAAAATTATATATAAATTACATATAATTATTTATAATTATAGATATTCAAATTTGCCTATATGCAGAATTTTTTTTGAATACGTATTTTTCGATTTAAGAAAAGTTTCATTTTAGATTCACATTAATTATGCACTGTATTCAAAACATATTTTAAAAATATATTACGAATATATAAATGAAGTTGGTATATAAATATACTAGTTTTCAGAAGAAATGAGAAATAAATATTATCTCAAATATGAGAATGATACAGTATTTGTCAATCTAGCGACACAAGTTTTTGATATATGTTTGTATAATTGTGCAAATATATATGTAATATCTTTTTGGGAAAACAAATATAGTATTAATAAGCTAGTTATATGATTTTTCAAAAATATTTAAAGATCAACATTAGAGCAAGTAAATATAAGATTTTTAACTTATGTTTTTTTAATTTGTACATTATAATCATTATGTATTAATTTTTATTTAATTTATATTTTATATAATATAATAACTTATACATCATTGTGATATAATATATAATAATTTTATTAAGAATTATTTATAAAGTGTTCTTATTTTTTAAGCTGGTCCTAAAATATCCATATTTGCTGTTGTATCTTGAATATTACTATGCGCAATCATATATTCAGAGACAGATATGTATATTGCAACTAATAAACCAATAACACTAGCCACATAAATATTTCGTTGCAAGATTATACATGTCGCCACACAAAGTCCAAAATATGTTAGATATCGCGTAAGATTTTCTTGTTTCTTGCGACCAAGGAGATCTGAATCTATAAACAATATAAATTAATGTTGTATACAAAATATATAATATATAATTTATAATACTTACTTATGCACAAATTATCTTTTTTATGATAGCCTTCAGCACACTTGATGCACATGTCTGGACCGTCGCCAGAACAATCACTACAAGCTTTGTCACAAGCTGGAAAAATTTCATATTTTAATTTCAATATATTAAAACTTTAAAAATAAATGTGAAAATATGTACCTAAACAAACATAACTTCCTTCTTTATTAACACAAAACTGATTGCCAGGGCATGTGACATCACTTTTTAAACATTCATCAATATCAAAACAACCTCTGCCTTCGATCATGTGCCATCCATTTGCACATTTCTCACAATCCTTTGGCCCAGCACCTTTGCAAGGTCCATCACATGCCGCATGGCATGCTGAACACAACAAAGTCTTTTCATCTTTGTAAGACTCATAATATCCTGCAGCGCATTGTGAACAAGTGTCCCCAACATATCCTTTATCACAAAAACAACTACCATTTCCTTTTCTTGTACCAGCTCCTTTACATTTTCCATTATTGTTACAAACTTTATCTGGATATCCTGGACATGGTATACAGCTTGGACCATAGTGATCCTTTGGACAACAACGTTCTGTCTTTTCAATACAAATGTAATCATAAATATCAGGATGAGTGTCTTGATATTTGAACCACCATTCCTCTATCTGACTTTCTAATTCCTCAGCTAAAGAATGGCATTGTGTCTCTCCGTGTTCTACCTCTTTACACAAATTTTCTTGTATCTCAACTAACCGTACTTCACTTCTTGAATATGAACCTAGCTTGTCTTCCTCCCAAGCACTATCTCCACCTTCGAACTTCCCTCGGCTCGTTTTCTCTAAACCCTACAAAATAAGTACAAGTCATGAAAAATGCTTGACTGAAAAATAACATGACTTAAACATTATATAACAAATAATACACTTTAATGCATTTAATTATTCTAACATACTTTTATATAATTTCTTTTTATTAACTACTTTTTGTCAAGTTACATAAATAAGAAAGAGAGAATTAATGTTTACCTTCTTAAAACTAGTGGTAAGTATCTTACAAGCTGCACAGGGTGGAAAATTTTTGGATTTGAGTTCCTCCTTGTTCGCCTTTGCTTTCTCACACTGAATGCTGCTCATGCAAATAAATATAATCATAAAAAAGTGAAGAAAAACAATGCTGTTCGACACTTGCATTATACCGCACCGGCTGTTAGCACACAGCTATAGTTTCTAAAAAAACACTTGTAGGAAGCACAAAAGATGTCCTTCTTCTTTTAGGAGAGAGATGTAAAATGAATGTTTTTCTAACGTTAGTCTTGTATTAAATTAGATCATAATATTAAATAGTTCCATTTAAAGCGCCTGACAAATATCACTCAAAGATTAAATGGACCAGACGACAAAACGTGTCACCGATAAGCGCACATCTGCAAACTGATAGCCAATCAGGACATACCGCGTGCACTTTGCCGTGTGTTTCAAATTCACTGATATTTTACAAAAAGGCCACTGCAATTGGTCAATTTCTTGAATAAATCGACCAATGAATTTGGTCCACCTGACTCTAAACCAATCAAATTATCAAACATTGCAGTGATTGTTTAGGAATTTGGTTTTATAACTAGATCTGTATTGGGTATACTGCCGTTAGCAAGACACGTACAAAACGCTATCCTATATTTATCATAGTTTATGCCGGAATAGTGACGTGTCTCTCGTCGTGTCAACTCTTTTAAGAGTTTCAGGAAAACTACTAATGTTATAAACTTTTACTTTGTGTCTCAAATAATTGTAAAAGATGCTGACGAAGTTTGAGACAAAGTCTGCACGAGTGAAAGGCTTGTCCTTTCATCCGAAACGTCCCTGGGTGCTTGCAAGGTAAGCGACTCTGACAACTTCTGGTCTTGTCAATTATTTGGTGACAGTTGAAACTTGATGTTGACATAAAATGATCAATTGTCCATAAAACAAAAAGATTCTTATTTATTCTACATTAGAAAATCTTATGAACATGTTCATACAATGTGTGATATCACATTAATATTGACATAACCTCTTGCACAGTACTTTCAATCTTTTAATCATATATACTGATGATTTTATGAAGCAGAGATTATATTTTATTATCCAACACAGTATTCTTATATATAAGATTTATTTGCTAAGTATAAAAAGTATTTTAATATCCAAATAATATATATACAAATCACACACATAGTTTGCCATATTTTAATCTTATTATTATTAATGGAAGAACAGAATATATATTTTCTCGAAGTTATTTCAATCGCATTTACATTTCTTGGTAGTGGAAGTAGTGCTTGTTGAGGGATTTATTTTTGTACTTTCAAACTCGGTAGTACTTGCTTTGTCTTGGGTTGCTTGTTCAACAGAACTTTCAGATTTTTCTGCATGATTTACGAGTTCACTACTTGCAGTTTTCTGTTTAATTCTCTCAGATGTGATTATAGATTCAAATTTACTTTTAGAAGTGGCAGATTTATTGGTTTCTTCAACTTTGTTTGGTTCAAATGATCTTGATTTTATTACATTTGAATATATGGAATCGGACTTGGCATCATTTTGTGAATTTTTAGTAATTTGTGATTTTGTGGAGACTTTTACATCTTCTGCAGCTGTAGACGCGTGTTTGAAACTGTTGTTAGAAACTCCGATTGTTCCTTGATAAAATAATGGCAGTTCAGGATTGTAAAAACCAATATTGGACAATGGCAATTCTAAGTGAGAATTTGAGGAATAAAATTGGGTTTGTAAATTCGACGGTACATGATATGTTGAAAGAGGCAGCAAATTTGCTCTAAGTGCAGGATAAGGAGACACACGCACAATGGAAACTGGCTGAAGACTAGCTTGTTGATGTTCAACAAGATTGTTTTGATCTGCTTCAGAATTTTGTGATAGTTTTTTAGCTTCAATGGTCACTGCATCATTCAAGTTATAATCTTCTTGCTTGTTTGTGTTAGCTTCCACTACTTCCGATTGTTCTTCTGAAGATATTAAATTCGTCTGAAGTTTATTGGGTGCATCTCTTTCTGGTATTTTCATTGAATTCATTCCATTCTTCATTCTGTTCACTGAATCAGCACCAGTTGTGAAGATAACATTACTTCCACCACCGTTGATATGCTGAGTTGTGTAAGAATATCCACTGATGGCAGGGTTGGACTCAAATGAAGTGTAGATCAGTTTCGGAGTGTTGGAAAGTTCCAGCTGAATGTTTTCATATGGAGAATATGCTCCTTCTGATATTACACCCGAGAAGAGAAGCTAAAAAAAAATAAAAAATATTTTCCATTATTTTTATCTTTAAATATTTATGAATTATTTTGTAATTATGTCACACAACTTCCACTGTCAAAATTTAAAAATTACGACTAAATGTCAATTTAAATAATAAATTACAATTGTCACACACAAACATATCTCATGCATATTATTAAGATAAAAACTGTAATTTGGACATTTATGAATTCTTGATTTAAATGTGCGTATATACTTACAATGGTAGAGACAATGCATTGTAGGAGCACCATTGTCGAGACTCGACAAAAGAGTTCCGAGCTTAAAGAAATTAAAGAGCGAACTACCAGGATGCGTAATGATGTGATCTCTATATACGCAGGCGTTCAATGTGCACTTGACGCTCCCACCACTCTCACACTTCTGCTTTTGCTGACCTGATTCTGTTCAAAAATTGCCCCGGGCGAATGTATACCTGTCCCTTGATTGTCGTCACACTGGATACAATTATATTGGCATTATATTGGCATAAGATCGAATTTTTAAAGATACCCTTATCGTCGAGCATCATGATTATGCATACTGCACTTCATGCGGTAGATTAATGCAAAGATAAACGGTCAATTTTTTGGCGAAGGATGAATCAATTACATTTTTTTGCTTGAATAAATATAATCTCGAACATTTATCTCAGTATGTAAAAATAGTATTTATACAAACTGCTACTTAAGAAACGTATTACAAACACATTAGAAACAGAAAAATTAAATTGTAATAGTAGTGAGATTTGTGCAAAAAGTTTTTAGTTCTTTAATTACTTGTTTTCTGATATTATGATTGTATTACTTACAATATAAGATTATCTTGACGCGTGTCACACGCAAGAAATGTAAACAGGATATAGCTAATCATTTGTAAAAAAGTGGTTTGCCATCGTGCTGATCGGCAAATTTGGCAATCGCGTTTTTTTTATCTCTTCGTTAAATATGTATGAGCAATCGATTTGCCACGGCGAGAACTTATTATATTCGCGCATATATTAAAAAATCAACGGGATATCGAATCGAGAGGAAACCGAAAGTGCGATTGTAATATTTGGATCAAGTATAATGATCGTCGACCACGCCTATTTTAACACAATAAGAGATCAAGATATGTAATAACGCGACCGACTCACAAAGATCTGCGAACTCTTTCATCAAGAAAATCGCGTTGACTTTCTATTCACATGCGAATTAGAAAATAGAAATTATTGCATTGACGATTAATTTGGAAGAAAAAAAGACTAAATGATAATATTCAATTTTAAATTCTTGTTGTTTGTATTATCGCGACCTCGCAACACTATACGAAGGCGTTGGTCAAGCCGAAATCCAGTTTTCGAATGACCTCTATACTTAAGCCTTATTGCTCATTTTGTAATCACGCACCCAGACGTAAAAAAATACGACCCCGTCGATTTTCGTAATCCAGGGCACTCATAAAGTTCCTGATATAGCTCATGGCGATTGAAGAGAGTAATAATCACGGCATGCGAGTCACTATGTAATTCCGTAATTGCATGTTGGTATTTTTTTGATACCACATTTTCGCGAATTAAAATATATTTGCACAGAGAGAGGTGTTACGTATTTAAGTAACAATAATATGAAGCGAGAAAATTGCATGTAGAGTCGAATATGGAAATTATATAAACATTAATCAAATATACTAAGATATTCGTTTAAGAATGCATCATTTATTTATCTTTTTGTATTCTTCCAATAATAATAATCTTAACCCATTTAAGAAACGTGACAGGCGTGCTTCAGGCACGAATATTTCGGTGAACGTCGTACATTCACTTTTTCCATCATGTTTATCCTGGCAAATGCGTATCACATTGTGAGGGTTTTGCATTCTCAATCAATTACAGCTTACACAATGGAGTCATTCAATTATGGGACTATCGCATGTGCACCCTGCTCGACAAGTTCGACGAGCACGACGGGCCCGTTCGGGGTATATGTTTTCACAATCAACAGCCTTTGTTCGTTTCCGGCGGCGATGATTACAAAATCAAAGTGTGGAACTACAAGCAGCGAAGATGCATCTTCACTCTGCTCGGTCACCTGGACTACATCAGGGCCACTGTGTTCCATCACGAGTATCCCTGGATTCTCAGTGCTTCCGACGATCAGACCATAAGAATCTGGAACTGGCAAAGCCGTACGTGCATTTGCGTAGTAACTGGACACAATCACTACGTAATGTGCGCACAGTTTCATCCCACGGAGGACCTTATCATATCGGCCTCGCTGGATCAAACAATTCGCATCTGGGATATATCCGGTTCGTGGAAAAATCATTTTGCATTAAAGAGATTTATAAATTATCGTAAATCTTATTAAAAAACTTGTAGAAAGAATAATTGCTTGTAATAATTGATTTATGTATTTTATTTCTGTATTTCATTTGTAGTATTTTAAAAGGTTATGCCGCTTGTATTTATTATGTGTGTACGTGTCATTATCGTAATAAGTTTTAAATACAAGGCGAGATGTAATGACTTTGGCAACCCGTGATTATCTGCAAGACGGCGGTGATTACAGCCGAATGACTTTGCAGGATTGCGCAAGAAAAACGTGGCGCCCGGTCCGGGAGGTCTCGAGGATCATTTGAAGAATCCGGGAGCGACCGATTTATTTGGTCAGGCTGACGCAGCGCTCAAGTATATGCTCGAAGGTCACGACAGAGGCGTAAACTGGGCCTGTTTCCACCTTACGCTGCCCCTGATTCTCTCGGGAGCCGACGATCGGCAAATTAAGCTCTGGCGAATGAACGACGCCAAAGCGTGGGAGGTGGACACGTGCCGCGGACACTACAACAATGTGTCATGCGTGTTATTCCATCCTAGACAAGATCTCATTCTCTCCAATTCGGAGGACAAGAGCATCCGCGTCTGGGATATGACAAAACGCACGTGTCTACACACATTTAGGAGAGAACACGAGCGATTCTGGGTTCTCGCTGCTCATCCGACTTTGAATCTTTTCGCTGCGGGTCATGACTCGGGCATGATTATTTTCAAGCTCGAGAGAGAACGTCCCGCGTACGCGGTGCACGGTAATCTACTTTATTACGTCAAGGATCGTTTCCTTCGAAAGTTGGACTTTACCACGTCGAAAGACACGTCGGTGATGCAGATTCGCGGAAGCGGCAAAACTTCACCGTACAGTATGTCGTACAATCAGGCGGAGAATAGCGTTCTCATATGCACCAGATCGGCCTCGAATATCGAGAACAGCACGTACGATTTGTACATGATACCGCGTGAAGGTGATTCGAATTCGGATACTGCCGACACCAAGCGAGCGTCTGGCATTACCGCCATCTGGGTAGCAAGGAACCGATTTGCCGTGTTGGACAGAGGCTACTCGGTAAGTCAATATAATTTTTATATCAATTTAATAAATTTCAGACTTAAATAACTTGATTTTTCTATCATTGTGTTGTTCATATGCAACGCAGTTTACTGATACATATTTTTTTTTTCAGTTGGTTATTAAGAATTTGAAGAACGAAGTGACAAAGAAGGTACAGATCCCGAACTGCGACGGTATCTTTTATGCCGGCACCGGCATGTTGCTTGTGCGCGACGCAGAAGGGGTCACGCTGTTCGACGTACAGCAGAAGAGAACTCTGGCTGAAGTCAAAATCGCCAAATGCAGATACGTTGAGTGGTCCAGTGACATGTCCCATGTTGCCTTACTGGCTAAATTCAACGTCACTATTTGCAATCGTCGGTTAGAATCCCTGTGTTCCATACACGAGAACACCCGAGTGAAATCTGGAGCCTGGGACGATTCCGGTGTATTCATTTACACGACGAGCAATCACATCAAATACGCGATCAAGAACGGCGATCATGGTATCATCCGCACGCTCGACCTGCCGATATATGTCACGAAAGTGAAGGGCAATCAAGTCTACTGCTTGGACCGTGAATGCAGACCTAGGATTCTTCGAATAGATCCGACGGAATACAAATTCAAGCTGGCGTTAATTAATAGAAAATACGAAGAAGTTTTGCACATGGTTCGCACGGCGAATCTCGTCGGACAATCAATTATCGCGTATTTACAGCAGAAAGGATATCCGGAAGTAGCGCTTCATTTCGTGAAGGACGAGAAGACCAGATTTGGCCTCGCGCTTGAGTGCGGGAACATCGAAGTCGCGTTAGAAGCTGCGAGAACGCTCGATCAGAAATCGTGCTGGGAGAGTCTCGCGCAAACCGCTTTGCTGCAGGGCAATCATCAGGTTGTGGAAATGTGCTACCAGAGAACCAAAAACTTTGAGAAGCTGGCTTTTCTTTATCTAATAACCGGCAATTTGGATAAGCTGCGTAAAATGATCAAAATTGCTGAAATTCGAAAGGACGTGTCCGGACAATATCAAGGAAGTTTGTTGCTTGGCGACATCTACGAACGAGCTAAGATTTTACGGGTATGTATATCTAGATAATAATTTCATTTTTGTTGAGCACTGCGCGCGCGCGTATTAAGTAACGAACTTTGTATTCCAACTCTATAGAACTCCGGTCAAGCATCGTTGGCATACGTTACCGAAAAAATACACGGAATATCGAACGAAGAGGACGACGCTCAGTACGAGTCGATGAGCGAGGAACTTTCTGAACTAGCGAATGGCGCCGTGTATCTCCGTCCACCTGTGCCTATACAACAAGCTGAGAACAACTGGCCGCTTCTGACTGTCTCGAAAGGTTTCTTCGAAGGCGCTATGATGTCTCGCGGAAAGAGTCAAGTAGCTGCCGCTCTCGCTGTGGAAGACGACGGCCAGGCGACTCCCGAGGGATGGGGCAACGACGAGGAACTTGGCATAGATGACGAAGAAGTCGGAGACGCGGAAATCGCGCCGGAAGGCGAAGAGAATCCTGGATGGGACGTCGAAGACGTCGATCTCCCACCAGAACTCGAGGCTGCAACGACTAACGAGGAGGGCTATTATTCTCCACCTACGAAAGGAATTCCACCGACGCAGCATTGGACCAACAATTCCAAAATGGTGGTCGATCATATAGTAGCTGGCTCGTTTGAATCTGCTTTTAGATTGTTACACAATCAGTTCGGAATAGTGGAGTTCGGACCTTACCAATCTCTGTTCTTGAGCACATACGCCCGTTCTAGAACGTCCTATTCCTGCCTCCCTAACGTACCGTCACTATACGGATATCCTCAAAGAAACTGGAAAGATTCCAGCTCGAAAGACAGTCCATCAAAAAATAGCTTGCCCGCGATAGGTTTACATCTTTCTGACTTGGTTCAGCGTCTTCAAATGTGCTATCAATTAACGACCAACGGCAAGTTCGCCAAAGCGATAGAGAAGTTGCAGAGTATTCTCCTGAGTGTACCGTTACTCGTTGTTGATACCAAACAAGAGATTGCGGAAGCTCAACAGTTAATTCAAATTTGTCGCGAGTACATCTTAGGTCTGAAAATGGAGACCGTGCGTAAAAGTCTGCCGAGAAGTACGTTAGCCGAGCAGAAGAGGATTTGCGAAATGGCGGCGTACTTCACGCATTGTAATCTACAACCCGTACATCAGATCCTCACTCTTCAAGTAGCTGTGAATTTGTTCTACAAATTGAAGAACTACAAAACCGCCGGCTCGTTCGCGAGAAGATTACTCGAGCTCGGACCGAATCCTGAAACAGCACAAAAAATTCGAGTCTTGTTGCAGGTATAGTATCATTTTTCTTGCGTAAAACATTTATGTATTATTGCAAATAATTGTGTAAACGATTGATATCTAAGTTAAAAATGTTGATCTATTTTTCAGTCCTGCGACAAGAACCCTGTCGACGAACATAAATTAGCATATGATGAGCACAACCCGTTCTCGTTGTGCGCGAACACGTTCACACCCATTTACAAAGGAAAACCGGAAATAAAGTGTTCCTTATGTGGCGCAAGCTACAATCCACAATTCAAAGATACTATATGTACTATATGCGAAGTTGCTTCAGTAGGTAAATAAGTTATATTAAACTTGTATGTTAAATATATTGTTATCTACTAGTTTTATCAGATTTTATTTACATTTTTGTGCATTGCATTTGATAAACTTTTACAGAGAAAAGGATAAATTATATCTCAAACTTAAAAAGTACAATTTCTTACTTGATTCACAGTGGACTGTAAGTTTTTTTTTTTGTAAAAACTTACACTTGAAATATGTAAAATAAGAAAATAAGTAGAAACAGATTTAAATGACAATTTGAAATAGGTTTGTTAATTCATGAAAGTGATTGAAGAGAGAAACAAACAAGAAGTATATATATTTCCAGCTTATAAAGTGGATGTATCTTATCATTTTGTAAAACCTATAAAAATAAATCTTAATACATTTTCATAAATATTGTTAAAGAGATTTTAGATTATTTAAAATGTATGTAACACGACTTGGTCTGTTTTATCAATTCATATTTCAATTTACAGTATTAATTGAGAAACATATAAAATTGATTATTTATTGTCAGAGTCACACTTATTTTTTGCATCAATATAAGTTATAAAAAAAAAATAGGAACAATATTTGTGCAAGAAATATGCTGTTTATAAGTAAATCTTATCCATTCCTATCAGTATATGCATACATTTTTTATAAATGCTCAAGTTATATATTGTCAGAATTATATGTAGTATAAGCCACATATTGTATAGTATAGAATAAAGATTTTTCAAACTACTGTTGTGCTTTTTATGAACAGTATTCTCCGAAAACTTGGTTTGAATAAAAAAAATGCATAAAGCACACAAGAAAAGAAATTAACAATTTTTATGTGCGAGCAATACTGTGGCAAATAAATAATTTTTGTTTTCTTTTTGAATTACACGAAAAAACTATCAAGAGACAAGAAGAAAACACTCATCTTTTCGAAGAGACAACGATCAGCGCCTTCAACGGAAATGCGAAGGTCCTGTCAAACAATTTGCACATATAACTCGTCCATCAAATTACTTCCTATACGTATACGCATCGTGATTGGTTATTTTGTTTACGCTCACGTTTTACAAACACTTAACATCGGATAAAAAGCAAAGATAAACGTGAATAAATAAACTTGCTAAAATCCCGAGCTCGAACGGACGTTCATTTTTTCCCGAAAAGAGAATCGAGGATCAAATCGATTAATCGATCGAACACGGTCCGCCCACCCCCACAATCCTGCGTCGGTTGGCAACGCGCTTGTTACCGACGCGAGTTGTATGCAATGGTGGATGAGGAACGTGTAGTAGAACGTTTGTACGCGCCGTCATTCTGAGTACTACAGCTGTTTCGCCGATAAGGACAACGGAATCGGTCGCCGTTAGTGTCACGCCGTTGCATTTCGCGCGCCGCAAACATCGTGTCGCGAATTCACGCGCCTCGCCCGGCGTCGCTCAGTCGTGCCATAGCGATCATCTCCTTGCCGCGCCGTTTTTCGTCCGTTTTGACGCAGGTTTCCACCGTGAGAGAAAGAGAGAGAAAGAGAGAGAAAAAGAAAAAGATAGTGAGACGAGATAGTAAGAGACTCGGAGTAGGGGGAGAGAGAAAAAGGGAGAACGAGAGTCCGCGCAACACACGAGAGCGCTCTCGTCGTGCGAATCGAAGTGCTGCGATCCCCAACTCTCGAGTCTCGATATTAAATTCGAGACTCGAGATATCTGAGAAAATAGTGCGCTCGATCTCGCGTCGTCAGTGAATCCCGCGTCGTCGTCGTCATCGTCGTCGTCGCGGTAGTAATGGCGACGGCAGCGACGAATGCCTGAACGCCTTTCCGAGAAAGCCGCTCTAGAAAAGTCGCTTTGTCAGTGCCCATAAACACTGCGCACGTAAATACTGGCACTAATACACATTTGCGCGCGCAGGCACGCATTAAAGACGCGTCGCGTTGGTGTGTACGTGTTGCGCGCTTGGAAGAAACGAGCACTCGTCAACGGCGAGTTTCTACGTCCGGAATTCGGCTTGATTGTGATCGTCGTCGTATAACAGATTTATAGAAAGTGCATGAAGAAGACTCGTTTGTTGTGCCCAGTTATCGAACGTGGAACATTGCGATCCGCTGTTTTCGAAGAATTTACAGAGGTTCGGTCTCATTTGTCCGCGGTCCCGAAGAAGAGGTTAGAGTCGAAACGTACAATCCCGGGAGCGACGCATCTCGCGAAACATCGAGAAAGCGGTGAGAGTGCGAAGGTAGAAAGTGCTTTTCGACGTCTCTCTATTGTCGTCGTCGTCGTCGAGTTCCGTCGACGACCATCGCAACGAACGAAGACACCGACTGCAGTTTTTCCGTGATAAGAGAGGACGCCCGCGTATTCCGCCGAGCGTCGCGATCGCGCCGCTCTAGGGGTAACATTATCAGTGGCGGCGGTGGCGGCGGTGGTGGTGGTGTAGTACGGACGGTATGAAAAAATGATGTGATCGACGGTCATCATGGCGGCACCCATGTTAAAGTGGAAGAAAATTGCAAATCCGACCGGGCCCCAGCCGAGACCCAGGCATGGACACCGCGCGGTTGCCATCAAAGACCTCATGGTCGTTTTTGGCGGTGGTAACGAAGGCATCGTCGATGAGCTACATGTGTACAATACGGGTGAGTTAATCCCGCCGTTATGTCTCTGACGCCCGTGCGTCCCTTTGCCGTGCGCGCCGTTCCTGGCGATTCCCGCGATCCAATATGGCGGCATACGTTGACAAGACGGTCACCGGCCGGAGCCGCTGTCGTGCCCGCCGATTTCGCGTTCCGCACGGGACACCTGGCGACCCGACTGCGTTTTCGTCGTCGGGCCCGATCGCGCCGACGTTCCCGGACCGTCGCGGCGATCGCTCGGCTTCGACGAAGCCGCGAAATCGCCGCGGTCTGTCATTCTCCATGTTTATACGCGCGGGAGCGGCCATTGCTGTCTCCAACGATTCCCCCCCTCTTTCTCGCCTTCTAACATACAGCGCTATGCAACGAGTTTCCCGTCGATTCCACGTTCGCGCTTACTCTCTGTCTTTCTTCCTCTTCGTTTTTCTCTTGTCGTTCTTTCTGCCCTTGCACCGCCGTTCTCAGCCGTGCTTCACCACATATGTAGTGGCTGCACGCATGTATTATCTCTCGCGCTACGTCGCCGCTACATATGTGCGCGCGCCTGCGTGCAACGCTGCGCGCATTTCGAGCCCGATTTCGAAATCCTCGTCCCGGCGCCCGTGCTCGCCATACTAACAGCCAGAATACACTTGGGCTCACTTCGTTTGGCTGCGCGTCGTGTATTTTTGTTTTATTCCCTTTTTACCCCTTACTCTCGAAAAAGTACGCGAGTAATGAAATCCTCCAGTACTTGCGTACCTATTTGCGATAAATGCGAGATATGTATATGCGATTCACACGCACATAAAACTAAAAATAACATTTTATTTCTCATTCAAAGCTTGTGTGTGTTTTGCAAAAATAAAATTAATTACAATATTTTCATTTTCATGTTTTTCATTTTCATACATTTTTTCTCTGTATTTTTAAGGTTTCGAAATTTAATTTACTGATTTTAATGTAACTTGGCATAAAACTTTCTATTCAGATCAAAAAGAACACGTGTGGAAGAATGTTCAGCAATTTATGCGAGATTGTTTTTATTCATCAATCAGCTGTTAATGCATATGTATAGTTGTATAGTGCACTATGTGCGTAGTATTAGAGAAGTCTACCGTCTAATAGTCGTACACAAATGAGCCTACATAAATTGCGTATATAGTTTGAAGTGGAAGTGCAAGGGGAGGAGCTCGGTTACTTTTTCTCATCCATATATTTACTTCCTACTAAAGAAACAAATAATTCTAACAAGATAAATAAAAATTGGATGGCAAATCTTTTTGTTAAAAAAAAAACATGCGAGAACATGCTGAACAGCGCAACAGCTTTCGAGCTGTTAAAAATCCTTTTAGAAAATATTCTTTTCTATTTAAAAGAAGCCTGAATATAAATTTGAAATAAAGCAAAGATGTTTTCAGTTTAGATGTTTTTAGCAATTATATGTACATGTGCGTGAATAAATATATTGACATAAACCTATAACATCATATAAATAAATAAGACAGAAATAAAATATTGCAGTTGAAAATAAAATTTCTCTCTGTCCAATGCTTTGTTTTTAAAAAAATAATTAAATAAAAAAACTTATATCTTGCATTTCCGATTAAATTTGTAATAGCGTAAAATTCTTTTAGAGATTATGTACTAAAATGTTATATCGTTATATACAATAACACAAATAACATATCGATATATGTATCGATCTACAATAATATATATTATATATAATATCAAATTTACAAATTATATTTACAGCAACAAACCAATGGTTCGTACCAATCACGAAGGGAGATATACCGCCAGGTTGTGCGGCATATGGTTTTGTTGTCGATGGCACACGCATCTTGGTCTTCGGTGGAATGGTAGAATATGGCAAGTACTCGAACGAACTGTATGAACTTCAAGCGAGTCGATGGGAATGGAAACATTTAAAGCCAAAGCCACCTAAAATCGAACCGCCTCCATGTCCACGATTGGGACATAGTTTTACTCTCATTGGCAACAAAGTCTTCCTGTTCGGAGGTCTAGCAAATGACAGTGATGATCCAAAAAATAACATACCCAGATATCTCAACGATCTGTACACGCTCGAGCTTCTTCCAAATGGTCAGACAGCTTGGGAGGTGCCCCAGACTCGTGGACACGCGCCACCTCCTAGAGAATCCCATACTGGCGTAGCGTATACTGATCGTAACACCGGCAAGTCCTGCCTGGTAATTTATGGTGGTATGAGCGGATGTCGTTTAGGTGATTTGTGGTTTCTCGATGTGGACACGATGACTTGGAATAAACCAACAGTTCACGGACCTACTCCCCTACCACGATCACTTCACACTGCCACTTTAATTGGTCATCGAATGTTTGTTTTTGGCGGGTGGGTGCCCTTGGTCGTCGATGATGTTAAAGTCGCAACGCATGAGAAAGAATGGAAATGCACAAGCACACTAGCATGTCTAAATCTTGGTAAGATATATTTTTAAGTTTTTTCTCTCTTTCAATAATCTTTGTGTTGCTGAGAGTACATAGATAATATGTGCATAACAAATTTTTATTGTTGAATATATGCGGTAAGAATTGTTTGTGATAAATGTTATTAACAAAAAATCCAGTCAACATAATACAAAAGATGGAAATATTATCAGTGTATTTAAATGTTGAAAGATATTTTAATTCAGAATTGTTGAATTATATATTGAATAATTGATATACTGAACTGTTTTAATATGAACATTGTCAATTTAAATGAGTTGTTTAGGCACACAATTGTGCTATTAACATTCAAATCAAACATTGTTCTAGAAACACTTACTTGGGAGCAACTGACCGTCGATTCTATGGAAGAAAACGTTCCACGTGCTCGTGCAGGACACTGCGCAGTTGGTGTGCACAGTAGACTCTATGTATGGTCTGGAAGAGATGGTTACCGCAAAGCTTGGAACAATCAGGTTAAGATTACGTTTAATTACACAGAATTGCTGTATGGTGGTGTAGTGATCCGATAATTTAATTTTTTAAAATTTTATTTTTTACAGGTCTGCTGCAAAGACCTGTGGTATCTCGAAGTTAGCAAACCAGCGCCGCCTTCCAGAGTCCAACTTGTTAGAGCTTCTACACAATCGTTAGAAGTCAGTTGGACAGCGAGTCCGTCTGCTCAATATTACATTCTTCAGATACAAAAATATGATATGCCACCGACAGCGACTGGGACAGGCTTCCCACCGACGAGTGTACCAGCGCCGACCACAGCGCCTGTTGTCAGTACCACTCCCACGACAGCGACGACTCCGGCGATAATAGCGGCAACTCCAGTGGTGACTCCAGCAACGATTCCCGTCACGACTCCGCCCGTGACTACCGTTGCAGCTCTTCCTCCGACCACTTCACCCGCTGCTGCTGCTACCGCTAGATCGTACGTAGTAGCGGTAGCATCATCTCCATCTCGAGTCCAGCCGACCGTGCAAAGTCCCGTGCAAAAAGTAGTGCCAGCAGCAATACAAAAACCAACAAGTCCTCTGACTCCGAGAGTCGCATCCGGCAACGTCATACGAATTCGCACTCCTCACGTCGCGTCTACTCCAACGGCGGCGGCGACGGCAATGGTTGCTGTAGCTACGACCGAACAGCAGGCCACAGTAACTACAACAACAACTGTGACATCGGGCCAAACACCTGCTGCCATGTCCGGAATTGCTGCTTTGGCTGCTGCAGCGGCAGTCACCCCGAAGATCACAACTATGAACAACGTTCCCACTATGCAGACCGTAACTGCAAGTGCAACCGCAACTGCGACCACGACCAACACTATAAAAATGAAAAATGTACAACCTGGTCAGCAGATACGCTTTGCTGCTCCTGGCTCTACAGTGTTACGTACCGCATCGCCCCAGCAAAGCAAACAGATCATTTTGCAAAAACCTGGTCAACAAATATTGCACCTTGTAAAGACCCAGCAAGGCATGGTAGTGCCTACCAAAGTGAGCCTAATTCCTAGCAAAGGGGCTGTCCAGGCAACCGGCACGAAAGCGCTTAGTCAGGGACCGACAATACTGCGTCTGGTGAATCCTAATACGGTGCAGGGTGGAAAGATCATGACTATGAAAACCTCCGGCATAGTAGTGAGCAAGGCACCGAACATTGCCGGCAAACAAACTATAATGATCACCAAACCTGGTGGCAATGGCGGTTTGGTCGGCAGAACCAATCAGTTTATAGTTGTCACAACCGGCTCAAGTTTAAGAGCCGTACAGGCTATGACTACTACACAGGCTGGCGCAGGACAAGGTACAACTCCGGTGAATGTAGTACCGCTATCAGCTGCGAATCATGTGACGAATCAACAAGGAGTCAAGATGATTGTTGTCTCCTCGGGTGCGATGGTCGGCGGAACTGCCGGCAAGCCTATAACCATCACGGTTCCGGGACAAGGTGGTGTATCGAAGACAGTGACTATTGCCACAAAGGGTAACGCCCAAGCTATCCTTAATCCTGGCAAGGGTCAAATTGTTACGGTGCCTCAGATACAAAAAGCTTCTGTAAGTGTATAAAAACATCGAATAATTTAAAGATATAAATAATAAAATGGCTCTTAACAAAGTTCTGTATTTTATATTATAAAACTGTTATATTATACTAAAAATTATTTATGGATTGTAGGAGGCTGTAACAGTATCCGGGAAGCCAGTGACTCTGCAAATGTCCGGAGGCATGGGTGCGAAGACAGTGACGCTCATGCCTACAAGTAGTTCCATAGTAACTACTTCAGGCACGTCCGATTCAATAGATACTAGTAAAGTGCTCTTCGTTCCTACTTCGCAGAAGCAGCCTTCAGCTTCTTTAGGTGAATTAAGTTCTCTCTAAACGTGTTGTATCACGTGACAAAAATGTTGTTACATGTTACAATGTTGTTTCAGCTTCTACGTCTGATGGACCTGCAACTACTGATGCAGCTTTAGCTGCATTAGCGGCAGAGGCAGGTTTAATAGATCCTGTTCAGGAACCATCTGGAGGTTTGTCTTTTATGGTAGCCACTGATGATGGTGCTGGCGGTGATGATAAGATGGATGACAGTTGTAACGGAAACGAGGCGACTACAGCAGCTGCTCTGGTTTCTCAAATAGGCGCGGGCGAGCCGATGCAAGTGGATGGCGATGGAAACTTCATACTTCCACAAGTGGACGGTCCAATGGATACTCTTTTGTCTGACGATGAGGAAAAGATGGATGCGGATGAGGAGCCTACCCTGCAAAATGTCACAGAACCATCTAACGTCGACGAATCAGCAACAATCGCTCAACAAGACCCGCCAGAAAATATTCCATTGGAAGAATCTATCTTAAAGGACGAAGCTGCTTCGTCTGAAGCGACAGCGGTTGATCTTCCTGAGTCGATCGCTGTCACCGCCGATGAAGCTCCTGAGAAAACGGAAGGAAATACCGTGGAAAATCAGTCAAACGATACCGAAATGAACACCACTTTAAATACTTCTGATAATACGGAATTGCCAATTGAAAAAGAAACAGAGGATAATCTTAATCCGTCGGACGAAACTAAAGACACAAAATCCGAGTTGCCCTTATTGCAATCACCTGCAGAAGCTTCATCTGAACAGACATCTTTGACGGATGTCGCGGAACCCGCAGCGGAAACTCAACAGGATGAAACCATTGTCGTGAAAGACGAAAAGTGCGAACCGTTCGACGAAAAAGAAAAATTGCTGGAATCTATTAATTTACCTACTGAAGATACAGATATGCCGCAGCTTCCCCAGGATGAAGTTCAAAACATTGAGAAAAAAGAACCAGAAGCCGATCTTCCGGCCGAAAGTTCTTCTCTCGTGAAATCCGAGGAAACTCATGAACCGATGGATACTGATGATATTAAATCAACTTCTCCGATAGATACAGTAAATATGACGCCAGTAACGACTCCCGTTGCCACGCCGAGTATACAAATGAAACTCGAAGAGAAGGAATCTATTGACGAGGAGAAATTGTTGCTCGAACCACCGGTATCATCGATTAACGGAGTCGCGACGCCTCTAGAGAAAGAAACGGAAAATGTAAAGAAAATACATACTCCCGTAAAAATGGATATATCAGACGATTCTGTTGTTTCGAAAAGGGAAACTATGAGTCAGGAAAAGATTAACGACGCCAGATCGGAAACTGGTGACGATTCGACGGCTTTAACAACATTGGCTACTGCTGCTTTAGGTTCGGCAGAGTCCGCGGTCAAAGTTAAGAATGAACAGGTACGTCTTATTATTTCACGTCGAACTATTTGTTATTATATCTAATATACTAACGTTATGTTTAATATTTTGACAGAGTGAAGAAGAAAAGAAAGAGGCAGAATGGTATGACGTAGGAGTGATAAAACTAACCAATTTTACAGTTCAAAATTATTATCTTCCTGGTGACAAGCCTTTAGATATAACACAATCTTTGACTATGGATGTTTTTAAAGACAGAGTTAAAGTAGCACTAGAACCCGGAACTGCCTACAAATTCAGAGTAGCCGCTGTGAATAGTTGTGGACGAAGTGCCTGGAGCGAGGTAACAAAAATATAATTTGTTATCGTGTGCGGTTATTCAAATGCAAACAATTCTCTTGACATAATTAAGATTTTTTTTTACAGGTAGCGGCATTCAAGACGTGTCTTCCGGGATTTCCGGGTGCACCGAGCGCAATAAAGATTTCGAAGTCCGGAGACGGCGCACAAATCTCCTGGGAACCGCCGCCCAGCAATGTCGGGCCGATACTCGAGTATTCTGTCTATCTAGCAGTGCGAAGTACCGCATTAAACAATGACGGAGAATCAAAAACGGTCGCGTCGACACCGACTCAGTTAGCGTTTATTAGAGTTTATTGCGGTTCGAGTAACTCCTGTTCGGTGAACAATAGTGCCCTTAATGCCGCTCACGTGGATACCACTACGAAACCGGCCATAATTTTTAGAATAGCTGCACGAAACGACAAAGGATACGGACCAGCCACTCAAGTCAGGTGGTTACAAGGTGAGTCACACAAATTGCCTATCCAGAAAAGATCTTGGAGGAAAAAAATGAAGAAAAACATATTTTCTATAAAATATAAACGTCTGAACAAACGCTTCATTTATCAGCAGATCCACAACATCATCCGCATCATACAACCACCTCCGCAAAGAATCCCCAGCAAGCAAAAAGACCCGCTCTCACCGAATTGCGCGCGCAAGGAACTTCTCCGCAGAAGAAGATGCGACTCGATACGAGCAGTGATAATTTTTCGTGAGCCTGTTTAAAAAATTCTGGCCTCGTACAGCCAAAACTTTCGCAAACAATGCTACTCACTATTTAATTTCTATACGCCTAACAACGATGATGAAATCAGTGAATGATTTTTCTGGGTTATTCGTATACCACATATGATAAATATAACATATGCGAGTATTTTTTAATGTGATATACGAGTAGATCAAAAAAAAATAAAATAAACACGCAAAAATGTGTGAGAGATAAAAGGAAGAGAAAAGAAAGAAATGTCCATAGATAGAATCAATCTAAGTGTAAGGATTGAGAAGGAGGAATATTTTCAGTGTTCTGTGCGAACGCAATATTCTGTACCGTGTTTCGTGTTCACCATTTATGTTTCAATTTTTTTTTTTTTTTACAAAAATGCGTCAAAATTTTTTATAAAGAGAATGTGTAAAGCTGACGCCAGATTGTGCGCGATTCCTGTAACATTCGTAAGTGTGAATGCGGAGGAAAAACAAAATCGCTCACAGTGATTGCAATCGTCGAGTAAGTTTGATCATCCGACAATCAAAGGACACGAATCAAATCAATTCACTCATGTTTTGCTCTGTACTATTCGTGCTTAAGTACATTGTTGTCGAAGTATATTACGAACGACAACAACAACCTACGGATACGGAAAGTTTTTAACCCTCTTGCGAATCTATGAATCGCGCATAGTTTAACACAAGCTTTCAGTATGATTAAATTAAAATGAAAGAAAAATATTTCTTTTAGAGTTGGACAAGAAGTTTTTCATGTTTATAACCTTTTTCTAACACGACGGTACGACATATCGCGCATCAATTCACACAGAATTGTCCATCAAAGATATGAATAATTGACACGTTCTCAGTTTTATGAGTTTTTTTCTTTCGTTGTTGTGGCAATCGATGAGTTCAATGTTGACGATCTGTGGAAAGAAATAGTTTGAACGGAACTCGCGCGTTTTTTTCGCGTATTTGTTTAATAAACAATTACAATTATATAAATATATATTCGACAAAAAAACTATTTTAATCTAAATTCCTTATAGTATATATATATATATATATAATATATTTATCATTACTGAAGCATCTGCGATTCTTTTTACATTTAATATCGTATACAGAGAAGACTCGCTTTTGAGATGTAGGTATTTAGTGTACATATAAAAAAAAAAAAAAGAATTTCTCTCACACACTGAAAAATGTGTCTATCATATTCTAAGGCAGTGAAATAAATACTTTTTGATAAGGTAGAATAATTGGGAGATGCGTATACAATTGTGTCTGACCTTTTTTAATTATAATCTCCTATTTCTGCTCGTTTATTTCAGTTTCACTTATAGATAAATGAATGTTTCTTCTTTTTTTGTTGTTGCTTGTCCAATCAATCCAGGTTTACACGTGACAATCGGTGCTACAATTTTTAATCCGGAATAAAACTTTTGTTACTGCCAAATGCAACAGGAATACGTTATCAGTATGAAGAAAAAGCAACACGTCAACATATAAAATAAATGTTTATTATTATATTATAAATATTACGTGTAATACTAAGTTAACTTTCTCTTGTATGCTTTTATCAAACAATTGCAACGATGCAAAGATATTTTGTATAAAAAAATAGATTAAATATATATTATATAAATATATATATATAAATATATATATATATATATAATTGTATGTAATATTAATGTGAATGTCTTTAAGGTCGGGTTTTAGGGTGATTTATCGATATTTTAACGAATAATAAAGAAGATTCCAAGGAAAGTTAAGGATATTTTTAGACGGCAACGAAACAATTGTTTGAATACCGGTGTGTCTGAGATACGTAGACTGTATGTCTTAAACGTAAATTCTAATCTTTTACAGTGCTAAGAAAAAAACAATAAGAATTGATGTGTGCGAAAAGAAAGAGGTAAGACATTAAAAAAGCACATGTTATCGCATAATTAAGAAGGGACGTGTAATATCCCTAACTTTTTTTGAGCATATACAAATATATATATATATATATATATAATATAATTTTAATCAAAAACAAGTACTGCGTGCAAGCAGCTCTTTGTTTAATAAAAAAAAGAAAGAAAAAAAAAAGAACCGAGATGTGTTGATTGCAGAAGCTGTCGGCGGTCCTGTATTACCTCTCGGTCAATTTCGGGGCTATGTTGATGCTGCAGTAATTTAATTAAGTGCACATTTTATTTTATATGTGTATAAAATATATGCCTTCTGTTATCCATTCATAGCAATTAAGCAACACCAATTATTAACACGGCGTTCTGAACGCTTAATCTGTTGTATTCTAGAGTTTTACGTGTTAACAAAGTTGACTTTGCTAGGAAATATGTTAAATATCTGAAAAAGATCGCCATTATAACACGAGTGCTCACAAGGTACTCTCAACAGACTCTGCATAAAAACACGACGATGTACAATTGTTTACTTTCTAAATGGGATGTAAACTTAGAAGCATTTTTTCTGGGAATAACGAATGAATATAATATGATGATGTATAATGTAAATGGGACATAACTAAATGGTATTTACTTTTAAAATGCATTGTTTTAATCTTGTTTTTTCTCTCTTTAGGAGATCCTCTATATTTCAAAAGGAAAACGCCACGAATTGTATTATTATTAATACTTGATATAAGGAATCGTTATTATATACCCGTTTTGATTTTCTTTGTACATTCGGTGACAGGAGAGATGTGACACAACTAATCTGCGTACAAGTTTTGTGCATGAAAGTTTCTCTTGGAAAATTGTCGCCACGCGTCTCTCAATGGTAGGTCCTTTGTTTTATATAATTCGTGCTAAACTATTACATTTATACTCTTCATGCAACAAATACCGAAGTATGTCGTGCAAATAAATAGATAAATTTCTTATATATAATACAAAAACATCTTTACCTTCATTACATTTTCTGTTGCTCTGTTCATGCTCATGGAAAATTAGAGACGACCCTAGTTTCTAATCTTCTAACACTAACGCGAATCTCATATAATTTTACTTTGCGCATGTAGATTATTAGTCTTTTTCTCTTATTTATTTATTATATATAGAAGAGCTTGATAAATCACAAGTATCAGTTGCAATTAAAACTTTACTGGTTTTTTTTTTTTTTTAGTATTTTATGTTGCCTCTTTTTAAGACAATTTGCTTGGCAGTAATGAAAGCACATGTATTTATTGAATTTTTTGGTTTTATGTTAATACAATCGAAAATATGAATATATACGTATAATGAAAGATAGAATAAATTAATTATTAATTTACTTCTCTGTATAATATTAGTGATTAATTAGACTGTGCTGCTTTTCGGATTAACAACACGTATGTCAACAGTTGGACCGAATTGATTATAGGACATTTATATATTTTTTTCTCCAAAAAACGCTAAAATTCTCGTTATTTAAACCGAAATTCTCTGTATTTTTTAATTACTAGTATTATTAAAATTATTTTCACTGCTGGTAATAATTCATTAAAACTAGATGTTGACAAGTGCAACATTTATTCATTTACTTATCTTGTGCATTTCGGTTTTTTCTTAGCGAACGCGATTGAACGAACGCAAGAGAATCTCAATCTGATCAAACGCTAATCACGAGCTGTACGAGTGGCCGAAAAGAATCCAATGTCAGCATCGGACCATAAACTTTTACTATAAACTCCTTTTCTATACACTAGGTCTTTAAATGATACCTTTAAAGATGCGCAGGTGATCGATTACGAGCACGTGAAAATTTCGACGAGATCGCGACTGGAGAAAGTGATTCGCGCTAATAGGATAATAAGAGACGGAGTGCGCGCCGCAACGATGATGGATATATAATTTGGCATGATGCGGATGAAAGAAGCGGAGACGATATATCGCACCAACGCTCAACGTGCAATGATACTCTAACGAGATTTGTATTTTTCTGTAAGGATTGCCGGTCCTGACACACAAAACCTAGGATACTTTCTGAATAATTCGATCTACAATAGCGGGGACGAAAGTTTCACAATACATAATGACAGATAAATGTAAACTATATACCGTTTTGTAATAAGCCACCGAGGAGACCGTGTGTAAATCGGAACGATGCGTGTGAGAGTAAATTGCTGCGAGAGAGAAGATGCATATCTCTGAGATTGAATATTTATAAGCGAGTTTGAAAGTGAGAAGGTGAGAGGAGCGCGCTGTGTGTATGTGTGTGTGTGTGTGACTAACGATTGACGTGTCTCGTACGCATCTTCTGGAGATTTGCAAACTGTAAATAAGTCCTTCGAGTCGCGTTAGGTAATACACGGATGTCGCTGTGTTTACACGGAATTAGCGTGCCTAATCGCAGACCCGACACATGCGAAGACGAAACCTTTCAACGTGGGGAATCGTTTTAAAAATGTAATCTTACTCATGAAAATTTATATATATATATATATATATATATATATATATATAAATGAAAGCGCGCTTTGTGTGCTCGTCCTGGCTGTTTCTTTTGTTTCGCAACGCGAAAGGCGTTAGATAATCGCATACTCAAAGTGAAAGAAACTCTCTTTCAAACAATAGGTATTTTTCTCTTTTAATCAGATGTATTTTTTACATAGTTTTCTACGTCATGGTTTTTATAAAAGGAGAAAAAAAAGGAAAAATTATTCGCGAAAATAATGTTGCTCTTTTGTTAACGCAATGTTAGAATATTATGTGAAATATAACGTGGGGTCTGCGATTGACGTCAGCAGAAGAATCAAGATACAATGAGCCTAAGAGCGAGTATTGTCCTTTCGTTAAAACGAGTTATTTGCACACCTAAATTGTGACGTCACACACGTTAAATATCATCCATTCGTTCGTACGGCTTTGTGCATCGCCGTATTATTCTACTTTTAGAAATGCTGATTAGTGCAATATATCTGCTAGTTACAAAGTTTGGACAGGAAGTATCGTCTCCCTCTCTCTCTCTCTCTTTCTCTCTCTCGCTTTTATATATTGCACCGTAAATTTAGTTGCGCAATGTGCACAGTAATGTCACTGTAAAACGTCGTAACTCCTACATGTAGCACACGACTGCTACTCATCACTTTGACAATAAATCAATTTGAAAAAAAAAAGAGAAAATATTAAATTTATATGAAGGACAATTACGTTTGTTTTCGACACGTGTCTCATTATTTTAAAATTTGTCAAAAAACGTCACACATCTGACACAATTTCGAAATTCAATTTAAAAAAATCGATCTACTTATGGTCTTTGCAATCAACTTCCCGTTACACGCGTTGCGATCGAATGGATTATTTTTATGCTCCAAAGGATGATCCAACATTCGACTCGCGAAGTGTCGGTGTAACCGAGTATTATTGGCTTGCGTGTGTGAAATATATACTATATAGATCGAAAAGTGATCCTTAGATCCATCTCAAGCGTCCGATAACTGACACGATGCTGAAAAACGCAACAGATTTATTAAATTTATGATATATTTTATTTCTGTTCGCAAGCGTAGCTATGCAAATGCGTTGTATTGTAAAGAGAAGATGTGTGTGGAAAATCGAGAAAGGGGAAAAAAGTGCACCATACGCAATCGGTTTGTTCGCTTAGATTTCGAAATAGGTTTCGTGCGCGGCTATGACGCATCGCAAATCATCGACGCAAAGTAAAATGCCTCTTGCTGAGCTAAATAAATAACATTGAATTAGCAACTTTCGAAAGAATTAATATCACTTGTGTGTGTGTGTTCTGCATCATTCAAAGTATATAAAATTGACAGTAATAGAAAACAAAAAAAAATTGACCAAATACACAAATCAGAAAGTTTAACAAAATATCTAGTTGTGTAATAAATATTATTAAGATAATGTAGAAAATAAATTAAGTTTCCCTAAGGAACGTCAGAGATTGATGTAAAGGTAGTCAATTCAGATCGCAAAATATAAACATTTATCTCTGTCGAGTTTCCATTTTTCTAAGATTTTATGAGAAAATTAAAAAAAAAAAAAAGAAATCAGAAAGTGTGTGTGTGCATGTGTGTAAATCGAGATAAGAAATCAATTATATTTGATAAGGGAACTAACTATTGCACAAATGAGTAATAGCACGTGAATGTGTTGCTATACTGCTGGTATAAATAAGTGCCACGATATGGTTTCCGATTGCGAGCAGAAGCGTGTTTTATCAGACTGGTGTTACTGGTTGCGATCGCGCTCTCGTCGAGATAATAAGCGAACAAACCCGCGATCCTCGCGTCAGTGTCATCCTGTTTACGGACAGGATCGCGACCCGTCCCGAACAATTCTACGTCAATCTCGAATGGTATTCTGAAAAACACTCTGTGTTAATTAGTTGATCAGAAAAAAATCGTATGCTTGGTGCCGTATATATTCGGTGAGTTTTTTTTTTTTCATCATCCGTGAGACCGCGACATATTTTTGCGCTCTGATCGGCTATGAATTTTCATCGATGGAACCGTGTTAAGTAAATATATATATATTATATATAATGTGATGGGAGGATAAAAATAAATGTGACTTTTGTAAATGCGCGTTCTTTATAGACGTTCACCTGTGCTCATCTGCTGAAATTCCTGCTTGATTAAAAATAAGAGTGCAATTCTGCAATTTAAAAAGGTATTTATATCAATTTGTTTGAACTTTATATTTCCTTAAATATATTTAGGTGTTTAACTGCATGTGCATTAGCTTTTAAATAGAAATGAAAAAACTATTCTTTTTATTTTGTTGTGACATATATCCGTCAAATTGTAACGCATGTGGAAAACAGCGTGGTATTGTATTCATTAATTGTGAAAAAAAAATTTTACTTAGCAATTTTTTCGTACGTCGTAAATCTTCTTCCACGTCGAAGCTAATCTTTTGATCGACTTCATATATTTACATATAAAATTGTTCGGTTTCGTTTAAATTGCAAATAGCAGATCGATATACCGTACATGGTTTGCCGATTAGCCGTGAAGAGAAAGGTAACAAGGTCATACGCCGATATCCAACGGATTTTATGCGTAGTAGTGATTCAGTGTTGCACACAGAAGGAATTAATTGGCGTTAGAGAGAATCGCGGGGTCGTAAATCCATCTCCATCAAGGATCTAGAAATTGATCGTATCGTTTGCGCGCGAAGTGCTTCGTTCTTCGTCGCCCGTTAAAAACGCGTAAGCGGCGTTCACAAATGCTAATTCGCGATCTAAAGATATATCCGTTTAAGAAATTACGTTTTCAAGAAATCGAGATTTGCGAAGCGCTTTCAACACTGAGGCGTCTGACTCACACGAAACACGTTAAATATCAATAAGATTTATGGAAAATTACATTATCGTTCTCCGTGCGTCGGAAGTGTGCAACACACAAAGGCCTGTCATAATTAGGTTTTCATGATATATCACTTTGTGTTACGTATTGCGCATCCTAGAAAATTTATTTTTCGCAATAAGTCAAACGTACACGTGTGCGCAACGGTAGGATATCAAATGAACTTAGAATGTGTTTCCATTAAGTTTCCTCTGATAACAAGAAAAGAATCGATAATTTACGGATATCGATGTATCGGCAAACAATGAAAAATAAGAATAGGCGTATTTACCATCTTTTATGCAAATTACGCGGAAAGTTATACTTCTGACGAACACAAAAATAGTGATGACACAAATAGATAGAAAAGCGTAAATTCCGCGCTTTATCATTACTGTACGATCGCAGCGTAGATATGTACACACAGAAGTTGCGCTCAACAATTTAGAGAGATAACAATATGTAGAGAACAACCTGCCAAAGGAAGTAAACTATCGCAATAATCACTTTCAATATAACGAAGCCTTGAAATAAAATTTATTAAAAATAAGCAAGAATAGGACACACGATTTTTATAAGATGCTTTAAAAATTTTAAAATATGTTGAAAGAGATGAGTGTGTGTTATCTGTGATTCAATTTGTCAAAAAAAAACTGAGTTTTTCTCAAAAAAAGAGAAAAGCACGCGCTACTTCTGGAACACCCTATACACGTCTCCACGAGGGAGCGGGGAGTCTCTGCCTCTGCAGAACGCTATTGTATATTGTATCGCTGCTGGCTGCCGGCGCCGGCAGGTTGTAATCGGAGTACGTCTCCCCAAACTGCAAGACATTCACGCTTTTCCAATGATTGTCGCGCGAAAGTCTTCCTGGCCTGAGAGAACGTGAAGCGCGGTCATCGCGTCGCGACGATATTATATATCGAAAATCCTCCACGTCGTCTGGCAACGGTCGGATTTCGCGAAGCGAGTGGGGTTACGTGCAATTCGCGCAGCGCGTCTCATGTTCCGCAGAACGGGCGCGTGACACGTACATAGATATAATTTATTTGTATTTACACGCGCGAACCGGCTGATAACGTGGCATATGTGTTCCATCCGAGTGACATAGCTGGCACACAACACGAAGGAATAAGTAATGGGAATCGACGGCATGAGGGTCGGCGGCGGCAGATGCCCGCCCCTCCTGGTCGGAGGACTTCTGCTGGCGTGTCTGTGGCTCACCTGCAACTGGTGGACTCTGTCTTCCGAGAATCTGGACCTCGTCAGGCAGATCGATGACTTGAACGAGCAGCTAAAGATCAGGTAACAAGTCTTGCTGATTGTTTTACATCAGCCAAGATTTCTCATGTCTTGATCTTTGGTTTTGTTTTTCTATCTCTATCTGAATGAAAGACTACTGTTTTTGTGCGAACTGCATGATATAATAATGTCATTATGTTTGATCATTGTTTAATTAAATATTTTGTGGTCACCAAAGAATTATGTTACCATGTTACTCTTTTAAATAGTATGTTTGTAATGAAGGTAGCAGCTTACAAGGTTAATGTCAAACATTATTTCTTTATATTTTCTGTCAATCATGATTATTTTCGGATTTATATGAAGCAAGATATGAAGTTTCTTTTCATGAAACTTATTGTCTGTGGTTTGCTCACACAGTACGTGCATACAATATTGAAAAATACTGTCTCTTTTCTTCATAGTCTTATATTTTAGTAATGTCAGTCATTGATAAGCACACAATCTGGGTCTGACAAAAACCTGGTTTTCTTTCTCAGTGCCGAAGAGAGAGATCAGTGCGTAACCCTAAGAGGTAACTTGGAACAAAGGTATAAGCATACAGAAGATGAGCTGGCTTCTCTTCATGTTCGTTTGGATCAACAAATTGATCTCAAAAAGAAAAATGAGGAGCTGGAAGACTCGGTTACTGTGTGCAAAGGTGAGCTGGATTCCTTGACCAAAGTGGATGCCACTAGAAGTGTAACATTAGAAACATTGAGATTAGAGAAGGATACTCTTACTACTCAATTGAATGTAAAGCGCGATGAAAATAAAAAACTCCAAGAGGATATAGAAAAGGTATGTGGATTTTTATTTTTTATAAAAATTAAAAAGATATGCAAGACAACTTATTGTTTATACTCTCGATGTTGTAGCTTAAAGGAGAGGTAGAGCAGGTTAAACTTAGTTGCAATTCACCACCGGATAAAAAAGAGACTCCAAATCTCCAACCACGTAAGTTATTGCTTTAACAAGCATCTTTATCGATCTAAAATTTACATTTTTAATTTTTAACAACTTTCTTTTAAAGATTCTTTTTGAAAACTTGCATTTAGTATGAAAAATATTATCTTTTGTTTCATTATGAAACGAGATGCGATTTGCTTAAAAAGTTCTAATTGCACTCAGCTTCAATGACAAAGAGAAAAATAATATCTCCTAGTTTGTGTTTTTTTTTTTTTTTTTACCTCGTCAAGTTTTCTCCCGTTAATTTTAATAACTCCGATTGTATGGGCTGCTCACGCAAAAATTAACGAGACTACAAGCTCGTTTTTTCCCCTTTTGTTTGCATATTTTTTTACTGGCTCAGCATTATAAGATATTGTCGGGGTTTGCTGATCTAGCAACGACAGGGATCACTAACAAGTCTCAGTTGCATCCTATACCGGAGTCTGCTGTAAGAATAAACGTAGCTGGTCAGCGAGGTTTGCGGTACCACGGAATTCCGATCCTACCAACAGATCCACCTGGTGCTGTGCGCCAACCTCCTCGTTTCTCAGTGACTATGTTGAAGAAAGGTAGTGATACCTTTGCTCGTTTTCGAGACGAGAAAATCCTGCCACAGACATGAAATTAAGAGCTCACGATAGATTTGTATATAAAAAATTCACATTTTCGTACTTGTAACTAAATCTCCACATTAGAAAAACACTCATATTGTATTGCTTCTAACTGAGATATGGTATCGCGTTCGGTCCTTTGGTTTTATTCTAATATTTTTTCCTTAATATTTTCAAAATCAATAATATCGATTATTTTTTTTATATAAGAAAATCTGGATTGTAATACGAAAGTGTCTATCTTTATAAAATAAAAGTGTAACATATTTGTTAGCTTCTTTTACGCTTCATTTCTTCACAAGATCTAATTGCACTCTGATGTACGAACACTCTAATATACGTATATTTTATAATGTATAAAATATAAAACTGACAAGAGAGTAATCTCTGGGTTAGGTACCATGCAAGTATTAATATTTTAATTTTCTATAAATAATTGTATTATTACTGTTGTATTATTACTTTTATACGCTTTTTTTATCTTGCTTTTTTAATTTAATTTTGAAGAAAACGATTTTTACATATCACAGGATGGAAGATTTTTTTGCAATTCTACATATATTTATACAATGCTGTTGGATGCTTTGTATATTATTTCTCTATATTTCTCGCTGAAAACATGGTTATGATTTATATAATTAAATTGTGATGGGCAGTTATAAGATGTTTATTTGTATGAAACTGTTTTGCGATTTACTTACACAGTTATAACATATAACAATTGTATTTGTAATAACAAATCTTATACAACTTATATATAAAAAGTATTAATTTGTAAGCTACAAATTTTAATTTGTATTTGTAGAAATATGAAAAATAAACAAATGTGATAAACTAAAACTTTCAACTTTTTAAAAGCGCTTTGGGCATAAAAACTTCCAAAACAAACTTTTGATATTTAATACTTTCAGCAAAATATTCCTGCTTTTGGTCTCCAAAAAAGGATTAGTTGCGGATAATTATTATTACTACCATACATTGTGTTATGAAATATTTCTTTCTCTCTCCATATTAACATATATTAACGCATGCATAGAGGGGAAATAAGAATTGGTGGAAGTTGCATTTATCTCATTATATAAGTGTGTTATTTACTAACTTATCTAAAACTAATAACTCTATTACTATGCATATTTCTGAATAAAAAATCACAATTGAACTTTTTCAGAAAAACACATGAAATCATTATTTTAGTATAGTAATTTAGTTTACGTGGCTTTCAGTTGTAACGGGTACGAATCAAATCAATGACACGTCGAATGACGCCGCAGAACAGGATATCCCAGATGCCGAAGGCTTGGAAGATCCTGAGAATCGTGCACGTGGTAATTAGAACTTTAAACATAGCGCAATCATACGCAAATTACTTTTTTGAACTTTCTTTACAAGTTGTGATAGTCTATGTATCACAATGAAAAGAATTTGTGACTTCTGTGACTGCTTTTAGTTTTATCTATCGGAGCTTGTTCTAAGATTTTGTGTTTTTTATATAATTTTATTATAATGCTACGTATAGAAAACAAACTGTAGCAATAATTTTTTAATATTTTTTGTTATTATAGTAGATAACAATGGAGATGAGATTCAGAGTACAGACGAGACTCTTCTACTTCCGGAAAATTATGAAGAGGGAAAAATGCAGGATGCCACAAACAAACCTGAATATAAAAATAATAATGTAATATAGAAACACAAAAAACAGCTTTGCAATAACTTACAAGTTATTTAGATAAAAATATTACAGATAAATATGTAAGTAAAATGTTTCCCGGAAAAGTGATGGATCTTTCCGTGTTTGGAAAACAAAGTTTATATGTATTATGCAGTCATAATTCAAATATTGTATAACTGTATTATACTCAATTATTTGTGATAGAAATATTTTTTATATATGTTATTAAGTGAAAAAATATTTTCTATGTTATGAGAACATAAAGCACTATGCGCATGTGCCAAAATAAGTTTATTGTTTTTGATACACATGCATTTGTGGCCATATATGTAAAAACAAACAAATTATTGTGATTATTGAAAGATCTGAGAATGAGATTTACATAGAAATAACTTTTTGTACTGTTAGCAAATTTTGGAGATGAAATTTATACAATCATTTTTTGACACGAGCCATACTTCGTGCCACTTACAGAAGTGGTGATCTATGTAACAAGTAATTTGAATATTTTACACAAAAATGTAAAAAAAAAAAACAGTCGGATAAACAATCTTTAATTAAATAAATATCTTACTGTCTTCTTTTCTTCTTTTATTATTATAGATGCTTAATTTGTGACAAAGGATATTTATTTTTAAGTCTCCTCTTGACGAAGGTAAGTAATCGTTCAAATTTGTAACAAATTTTTAGTAACACAGAAATTATGTTGGCAAGAGTTATCATATTGGTTGATTATTTTGCAGTTTAATTTCTTTTTCAGATATTTCTTTTCAATAGCATAGGATTACATTTTATTGTAAAATTATTTTGCATGTTGGTTACCTTACATGATACGGTATCAATTTTTTTTCTGTATAAAACAATCATTGTATCCAAAATATATACAGCTTACATAAAATTTTGTTACAATAATTATCTTATGTTTGGGCATTGCAAAATCTTAATAAATTTATATGAGATGTTCTCGCAACATGCTAATATGTTCCAACGTGTTATCCGACTCTTACTGTTTACGAAGTAAAAAATCACACGTGTTTTTATATTTCACTTAAATAAAAAAAAAAAAAAAACAAAAAGTAGCGTCTCCTGAAAATCAATTGATTAATCAATATTGTCCTCGCGCGCGCATACATAAAAATCATAAGTTATATTATCTACGCACGCTTGTGCCTCATTACTTTTGTGTTATTTTAACTATTATGCTCACAATATTTGCATTATCATATACGAGATCCATAATTCGCGTTATGTATAATATATATCGTTTTATGCGCTTGTAATTTACTACTTGTAGCTAACTGATAAAACGTCGCGACATATAAAATATATACCTAACGTTGTGTTTTGTATGCAAACATTTTGTATCTTTCTAATAGCTACTCAGAGCTTGTCTCATAATTTTTAACTGAGACAAACGGTATAATACTTCTCTCGTTGATATGAAAGTAAGAATATTTTATGTTTCCATGTTATTTTATGTTTCCGTTCACACATAAAGTTTTCTAAACATGCAACTATACTTCTCGGGCATAGTTATTTATATCGATACAACCTTTTTTTTAATATGTTAATTTACATATTGCAAGGTCAATGCTGCCGGTAATACTTTGTATTCGCTGCTACTATTACTAATAATATATATATATATATCTCTCTTTTCTGTTTCTTGCAAATTATTGTATATGTTACAATAATAAAATATTATATACATATGTATATAAATGTACGGCGTCAGAGCCGGCGTTCAACGCACGCTGTTTTCCCATTGTTTTCTGTTTTGTTTACTGGTGGTGCACACATGACACCCGAGTTCAAGAATGATACTGACGTAAAAATAAATGTATACTAATTACGTAATAATGTATATTCCCGACGCAGTAAACTGTGCGCAGAAAGACCCAACTCGAGCTAATATACCGTTCCTGGAGTTTCTGTTACATATGTTTATAGGAATAAAGAAACACAAGGAACCGAGAAAAAAGTGGGAATGACAATAGCCGTGAACGCCATAGACGTTGTTAGTGTTTGAAACTGAAAAAATGCGCCTTCTCTGTACTAATTATGTAAATGTTAATTTACTAACACATACGTAATGTATATATATATATATGTATAGATATTCGTAATAAGTCTTCTCATTACGATAACCATAACAGATTATTCGAAGGTGATGTAAAAGTGCACATTGGTCAACGGGTTTTATCTACAGAATTAAACTGACAAGATATAAATTAATGTATTACAACAAAATGCAGAGTGTGACTAGGAAAAATTAAGTAACGACTAGATAATTACTATGCGAACTACAGTAGTTGCCTACATGATTGTTTTCTTCTGACATTTATATGTATTAGTTCCCCTTTTTGTGTTGTCTTTTATAGCTATGTCGCAATTGTCGCAAACATTTTGCAACGTCAATTAGTGAAATTAAGGAATAAATTAAAATAACTGATTTATATTTATTTTTTTTACGAAAAATTACGAATGGTGTATGTATATGTAACTCTACATATTCTTCTCTTGAATAGCTGCGTATACGATGATTCGAGGCATTTATTATGTTTAACTATTTTACCACAGATATCTATGAGTTCTGCTCATGCCTGTATGAATTTCTTCTGTACTTGCGACGCACAGGAATGATATCTCGTGTTATCATCAGTTTAATTGCTCATGATGTACATGTTTTTATCGTGTTTTCGTTTAGATAAAAGAGAGACCACGTAATTTACATAATACACTAACAATTCTAAACTTTGCAACTTATTGCAACTTTTGTGTAGCTTTCGTACGTAATTTTTATAGCAGCGTATTCCTAAATTTATAATATAAAATACTCTTTTTTGTATATATAATATCTATATGATATCTCGCGCATATTTACATTTTCGAATTAAGTTAAAAAATAAATACAAAAAAAAAACAAAAAAAAACACGATTTTCTCACATTCTTCAGTAATTAGTCGTACAACAGTTCGAATCGTGAAGCTCTCGCATAATATATCTCGCACCTCTGCCGTTCCTTCTGTATAGTTTTGCGCTTTATATTAACACTCCATCTACTTTTCTTTGGTTACACAGTCATCTATTACGTACCAACTAAAGTCTAAATATCGCTTACGATATCAGAGAAATAGTTGGAATCCTATCTGAGCGTTTGCTTTAGGCTCTCATTTATCTTCCGTTTATCGTTATTAAACTTCGTGAGAAGTTTTATGTTAACTGTGACAGCTTACATGTCACAGTTTATCAGCTTTTGAAAAACAAAAAACAGTTATTTTGAAAAACAATCTTAAAATATGTCGGAGATATTTACTCTACAGGGAGCGTATCTCTATTGTGTACATATCACTATGTCCTCTATGTTTCTTCATATTGAGCAGCACAAGAATGTTTGATCTGTCCGACATTTCGGATCCAAGAGATAAATTGCAAATCATGCATTCCGAAGTCGGCCAAACTATTTCATTTTACTGTGTAACTTTAAATGTCGGGGTCAATGGATAAGGCAGTGAGATGTTGACGATTCGTCAGTCTCTAAACAAAGGAGCCTATATCGCGCGAACTATAAATAAAACCTATCAGGCAATACCTACTCTTCGTTGTGATCTGACACAATATTTATACTCTTGTCAAAGCGCTATATTTTCTATCGACTTAATTAACGGTCTTTTTTTCTTTTCTTTTTTTTTTTTTTTTTTTTTTTTTTTCGGTTTTATGGCGAATGATGAGAAGCGTGTCTTCTACGCCGAAATATAAAAGCGAATATCGAACGAATTCGCCACCAACGGCTGCGTTTGCGATGCGAGTTGCGGGATCTTTCTTTTGCGCGAATCTGCCGAACTAACGAGAAGAACGCGTCGTCTACAAATTGCCTGAGCGCGGCGGATGTCTCATAGAACGGACAGCCTAGTTCCTCCGCCACCGCTTTGCCCTCCTCCGTGGTCACCTGAAAGAAGGCTCCGCGTTCAATGTATGTGTGCGAGAAATCAATACCTCATTGTTGCCCGCTGTGATATATTCTATGAAGATTAGATTTCATTGTGTTGCGACAGTCAATCCTCGACAACATTTTTGACATACCCTTCGCTGTGATTGTAGATCGGATTTGTTACCGACCAGCACCAGAGGAGTGTCCTCGTTAGCCCGCACCCGCGATATCAGCTTCTTATACTCCAACGTCTCCTGAAAGCTGTGCCTATCCGTCACGGAATAACAGATTATGAAACCTTCGCCGCACCTCATGTATTGCTCGCGCATTGCTGTGAATTCCACCTGGATACATAACACAAAAAAAAACGTTCCCAATTATAAACATTAAATGAGAATCTTAGAAAACACATAGACGTATCGCAGAATGTTGTTCTGGCCATTGTAACATACATAAGAATCTCGAACCTGTCCAGCTGTATCCAAGATGTCCAACAGAGCTGCTTCTCCATCAATAACCACTTGCTTCTGATACGAATCCTCTGGGCACAGGAAGAAAAACAACATCTTGATATAACTCACTTATATATAGACGATTAATTACCATAATTACATCATTGTTTTATAAAAAAATATCAAATTACCTATAGTAGGATCATGATACTCTAGGAACCTGTGACTGACAAACTGGAGAGTGACAGCTGAAAGAGATTTTGTCCCCGTATAAATAAGCAATTAACACATCATAGACACGCGCTCTCTTCAATGATATACATCAAATCGGATTTACCTGACTTTCCAACACCGCCATCACCCAGCACCACGATCTTGTAGACTCTGAGCCCGCGTCTGGTGGTGGACTGTGTCACCACCGGCACGTCGTCCTTGCCATTACAAGTGACAACACATCTATCCTGCGTAATGTCGTCGTCCGTCGCCGCCGTTACTGACATCACGACGGTGCGTCAATTGTGCATATCGGTGAAAAAAGAAAAAACCTCGTGGCCTAGCGATCGCGTCGACACACTTCGACGAAACGGCTGGTATACTTGATCGCGCCGTATCGGAGCATGACCGAATCGACAGACACACCCGTGCTGTCGTTGACGGACGCACCGCGACGAAAAACGTGGCTCATGTTTAGGACACGAGGGGAAAGCACAGCTGAGATTTAGGTCGCGACGGATAGGACGCGGGAGAAAAAATGCGAACCGACCGTCACGTTCATTACCAGACGCTGGAACTCAACGCGCGGTCCGCGTCCGCTTGACAGTCCAGGATCGTGACAACCGCGAGACTGGAGCGTGTTTACGCCATGCGCGCGAGCGTCATCGACGATTCAGGGTCGTACCGTCATCTGTCAATATCAGGTATCATGTGTCATACATATACATACGATACAAGTAATCAGCTATAGTTTGTCCAAGATATTTGTAGTTTTTAGATTGTGACAAAAGGAGTTACTGGATAATTAATGTTCACACTGTATGATCGTAAGTGTTAAATAATTATATAAAAAGTCTAGATAATTGTTTGATTAAAGATAAAGTCTGTTTTGTCACAAGTTTTATATATATGTATAAATGGCCATCTGATATTTATAGTTCGAAATTTTATGCGAGTAGTGTGTTTTTCTGTATCTGGTGATTGTCACATATACGTTTGGACACAATTACAAATACAAGAAAGATAAAATTCCGGTTTGCTTTGCGATAGGAATGTGTGTTCTCCAAAATTGCGAAGCGAGATAGCGAAAGAGGCGCACGCGGGACTGTAGATTCGTCAAATCGCCACCAGAAGCCTCCGTAGTGTCCCCAGGACTAGGGTACACCTTGAAAAGGACGCCGCCATGCTTTGGAGATGTGCTTGGTTTCTCCGCGAAACAATATGAAACATACCGTCGAGTGTCACGGGACAACCAAATAACGGTGATGATTGATTCGCGTGGAGAATCGAGTGATTGTCGAAACGAATCAATCTGACGTCATCGAGCGCGCGCGAGGGAACGAGCACGAGACAGAGATCTGAATACCGCGGACGGACACGTTCGAGGTTATACGCCAGCTGGTGCACAATCAGTATCCCAAACACTATGAAGACTGTTCTTGATGAAGCGAAGGTGAGCGCCTTATGTGTACACGAATGTCAACGTGCGCTGCTGTTCGACAACTTCATCGGTGAGACCGCAGCTCGCTCGCATCGCGCCCGCATTATCGAGTCGATCGTGCAGCCAACACCGCTGGTGTATTGTTTGGCAGATTGTTATCTGAAGGCGGGAAACATATGGAGGTTTTAACAATCGTGTGTACGTAGCCGAGACATTGAAATGAATAAACACACACGTCGCACCGGCGTTACGCATGGCTGCTCCTCGCTGCACTGACTTTTTGACTCAACGTTGCACGGCGGAAAGTCATTACACACACTTATTCCTAGCTGGAGAACAAAACATACACAAGTAGTGGATTCCATGTTTTTAAATATCATTGAACAGGGTACAAAATAACAGAATTAGAACATAGAATGAAAGTTAGCGCTGAGAATTTCCTAGAAGAGATTTATAGTTAACATGCATGTTGCATAGAGGTGCGATATATATTTAATGGTAAGTTTAGATATTGGTTAGATATTTCACCAACATTTTTTTGTGTTAATGTAAAAATATTAACTGATTTATATATATTTCAGATCATAGAGAATCTTTATTCATTTTAACATGACATAATTATTAGTCAATTGCTCCAACACAAGTGTCATATAGTTAAAGAGAACAAAACCATCATGTGCAATAAGGACTGACAGATGTGTCAATGTATATCCTAGTGATTTCAGTAGATAAGTAGAACAGAAAACAATGTCAGTTCCTTCCTGCTCAACAAGTAAAGATGCGGATGGTGTAAATACTAAGGAGGAAGTTAAATATGAAAAATGGGAACGTTTCAGTAATTGGGTGCATTGCATATGTATTGTTACTTTTGATCTAGAATTGGGTCAAGCTATAGAGGTACAATATATCATGTAGATACAGATGTAAAAATATTTTAATACTTAAATATTTAAAAATATTTTAGCATTTTAGTATTTTACTAACTAAATATTATAAATACAGGCGATTTATCCAAGCCATGTTAAATTGTCAGAGCAAGAGAGATCAAATGTCTGTTACTTAGCCTTTCCCGACTCAAATTCTGGGTGTATGGGAGATACTCAATATCATGTAAGAATAAGACAAAATAGCAAAATGGTACAGGAAACGAATGCTCTCAAGGAATACAATAGGAAATCATCTTCTTTCCTGCAAACAGATAAAGATTATTATTGGGGATATGTATATTTTCGACAAGTTAAAGATAAATCATTGCCCAGAGGATATTTTCAAAAGGTCTCACTTTTTTTAACATTATTTAAGACTTGAGTGTAATTTATTCGATCTCATAACACAATTTGTGTAATCGCGTTTCCAGAGTGTTGTTATTATTACAAGACTGCCATTTGTTAATTTATTTGGAGAATTATGCGCTTTAATAGCACCGGAATTCTTTGAGGCTGGAATGGCTCTTATGGAAGCTGTGATACGAGAAATCGATCACTGGCCTCCTCCGATTCCAGGCCAGATAGTTCACTTACCTCTTATTGGTGTCTTATTTCAGGTAATAAAACGCAACTGCAAAACTATAAAGTTAAATATTCTTCCATGTATACATTGAATCATTTCAGACATATATTCCAAATCAAAATTACAAGGCCACAATCCCGTCGATTGCCGCCATGGAGCACGCACCAAATGTGCACGCGACGCGAAGACTGATTTTGACGTCAGCATACGAAGGCGACATGTTCCGGAGTCTAGCTAGTGTTGTTAGTTACGTGCATTTACTATGGGAGCTTGTACTTCTTAGCGAGCCAATTGTCGTAATGGCTGGTTCGCCAACTACATGTTCCGAGATGGTTCAAGCACTTATAGCGTAAGTAATAAGACACAGCTTATTATAATTAATGTTAAGCTAAGTACTTGTGTATTGAAAAAGTATAATTATGTAGAATGATCGCGCCGTTGAAATACTGCGCCGATCATCGTCCGTACTTCACTATCCACGATTCGGAATTCAAGGAATACACGGCCGATTCGCCGACGCCGCCTGCGGTCATACTGGGTGTGACCAATCCATTCTTCGCCAAGACTCTGCAACACTGGCCGCACATCATCAGGACCAGCAACGGCAACAACGGTAAGTTCTATGACGCTCGCTCACAAATGGTGTGTTCAAGATTTTTTATGTTTTAGAAGATCAGAGATACAAAATCAAGAAGTCCGAGAATCTCAAGGTGTTGGACTCGAAACCGGGCGTTTACACACAGTACAAGCCGTTTTTGCAAAAAGACAAGACCATTTTGAAGAAGCTGTTCAGAGGCGTTCAGACAAAACGGCCGGGTGAGGTGCAAACCGCGCTTCTAAAGCGTCACTTGATGGAGTTGACGGAGAGTTTCATGATTCCACTCGAGAGGTACATCGCGACTCTCATGCCACTGCAAAAGAACATTTCACCTTTCAAGGTAAGTTAGAAACACGACAGTTAATAATTGTAGAATTAGTGAAATTATATTCCTTTTCTTTTTTTCAGGCAACTCCCACTCCGCAAATGTTCAATCCAGATGACTTCCTCGCTAGCTTAAGTAGCTCCGGTCCCCAACTGACTACGGGCATTAAAGGAGATTGGGTGGGATTGTACAAACGATTCTTTCGTTCGCCCAATTTCTCCGGATGGTTCCACACGAGATATACAGAATTAAGTCAGCAGCTGCAAGTTAAGCAACTGGAAAAGTTATCGCAGGCGGTATGTAACTACTTTTTTTCTTTTTTATATTTTCAAATTTTTTTCACTAGCAATTATACAAATTTTGTATTTTTCTTGTATTAATGTGTAACAATCGTTAATAAGGACTTGAAAACGTGGGTACAAGGAAAGCACGAGGTGGAAGTGGTCGACATGATTCTAAGAATTCGCCAAAAATTGGAGAAAAGCTGCATCGATGACGTACCGATTGATAACTCGGTTCGAGAAAAATTGCGGGAAAGAATAGATGATATCACACACGTGTTGCCGGACGATCTAAAGGTTATTCTAAGACAGGAATCCTGACAGTACGATTACGTTATCAATATCAAAACTCGTTAACATTACATTTTAGTTCTAACATAGGTTTCGTATATTTAAGAGACGTCAACTCACAGACGTAATGTTTAAGCTGAAAAAATTTTAAATGCTCTAATCTCTTTCCTATTTATTACGATGTAAGTGAACGTGAGAAGAAGAGGCGTCACAGCCTGTCTACTTATAGTTATGTTATGGTTCGAGAATTTGTACAATGAATTATGATATACTAACATACGTAATTTAATTCGCAATTTGAAATACTCGCTACTAAATCGGTTAAAGTAAATCCATATACAGTAATCCACTTTATACATACCGTATACGTATAATAGATTATCAGCGCCAACATTTTTATACATAATATTTTATAATCTTTAATGTTATATAATCTTTACACACAATCTTGCTCTGTTACGTTACAACTGGATGTAGCGCGGCCATTCGATCTTATTTACAATGCCAATTTTCGACGAAAGCTTCCTTCTTTTACGTGACCAAATCATTCCGGTTAGTGATTATCGCATATACAGTAATCTCTTTTTTTTTTTATTGTTAAGAATCTTGACAAATACTCGGAGGAAGATAAGTAATAATCTCATGGGCATGAATTTCAACTCAAGTAGAGAAAGTGTAAAAATACAAAACGTACGTTACGAGTGATGAATGTGTACATACATTTTTGAGATCTGTGTAAATAAAATATTTGTACAAACATGTAATGCGTAATAAAAAAAAAATTTATTTTGATAACGGGTTTGAGTTATTTATTTATATCTACCTTATCTATGACATATGCATTCTCTCTGGAAACGCATTGAAAGAAGAAAACAAAAAAAAAAAGGGAAGATAATACACATTTTACCTTATAAGAGGTAATATTTTATTTCACTTTTATTTCTTACGATTTTTTTTATTGTTACACATTCTCCCAATTACATTAATAATTTCTTCAATAGGTTTTTGTGTCTTAAATGCTTGCGCCATTTTTATATTATATTCTCATTATAATATATCCATAATATATTATCATACTTTCAATAGAGTCAACAACATATATATATTTATCCATATGTATACGTGTATACATATATATGTATATATATAGATATCGGGTATATGTTCATTTTCTTTTTTCCTCATGAGTGTGTGAATGCACAGTACCGTAAGGATAGCTTTTTTTTTTATTTTATTACACAATTAATTCACAAAGTTCACTTTGTTAATTCTGCCAAAGTACACCTCGATTTTTGTGTGTGGCCATCGCGTTTATCTTCTGCGGAAAGTGGGACAACCTTGGTTGCGCGCGGAAATTTCAGGGTGCTCTTTTTCATCTCGTTTCGGCCGGAGAGAGAGAGAGAAAGAGAGAGAGAGCGAAGGAAGGGAAATCTTTTTTTTTTGTCGCGATTCTTGTATATTTATACAGTCAAAGGATTCGAGAAGGCCCGACGGAAGTCCCGGACTCGAGCCGCGCGTTAATAATAATAATAATAATAATAAAGAGTTGGATAAATGCGATTATCGCCCTTACTTCGACAGACTTTTTAGGCCTGGGTGTATGAATTGCGTTTAAGTAAATTTTTACAAGGCTTCTATCAACTAACGCGAATGAAAAAACTTTACAACGAGCTTGTTGAGGAGGAGAGGGCGGAAGAAGATGAACGCGGATGAAGCAGCGTGTCTGAGGAAATTGCGCGCGCGAACTTTTTCAGGTGTGTGTAAAGAAGACTAGTAATAATCTCGTCGCGCTTCTTTTTTTCAAAGTAGCTATTCGAAAAAGAGGGGTAGAAAAGTCGTGGCGTACAAAGTGACCGAAAATCCGGGCTCAGCACAGCGGCGCACGCACAACGAACGTTTCAACAGGAAACGCAACGACCTCATTTTTGCTCAAAGCTCTATTCTCTGATTAGAATTTACGGCAGGATAATAAAACACACTTTTTAATATTTAACAAAAATGAGAAAAATAGTTTTTCTTTATTCGAAAAATTATGAATAATTAGAGGTTTTTCACCATGAAAAAATAACAGGTTTAGACTGTGTATTCTCTTCCGGAAATCCCGCCATAAATCCAATCATTTTCATTCTCTCTCTTTATCATTCACTTTGATCCGACATTTGTTCATCTTTCCGCAAGTGTCTCGTATCCCTCCTCGTATCCCATCACATTCGTTCCACTGACACTACGATAATAAACGTGAGCTCTCGATATATTCTATTTTTCTGCGTATTTTCTACTTTTGCTGCGTTACTCGTTGCTCTGCACACGCGATATATTTCTTTCTGCGTTTTCGAAATTCGAGATCCGTTTGTCTGCACGGAAAAGATATCCCCGTTTAAAGCTCGATCCGTTTTTCAAGAAAATCTGTCACAAATATGTCAACAATTAAAATTCGCAAGCTACATTCGCAGCTTTTTCGCGTAGCGCGATATTTCATTGCCGCAAATATTTCTCTTCATCTGCGAAAAAAAAATCAGCTTCTTGTCTCTTCCGTGGCAGAGGACGATTGGACGGTATATTGTCACACAGAGAATAATCGTGTCAACAAAATATGTTGCGCCGCGCAATTAGTCTCAAGATTTTATTCCCGTCAACATTACAGCTCTAATATAATATAAATATAATATAAATGTTTCGGCTTTATTAACGTAATATAATTTATTAGTTAGCAAATTAATTTAATTAATAAATTTATTTATTTACTTAATACGATATTTCGTCCGTACAGACAACGCGAAAATGTCATCTTTACAGCACATATATCACTCAACTTTGATACAATACAAACAGCGTGACGAAATACTTCCACGATTGACAAATTAACTAAAACGACACATTCTCTTTCAATATCATCATCGTCGTCATCATCATCATTATTATTATCATCGTCAACTACATATCTCACATCTTACAATTAATATAACTTCAATTTTGAGCGCTGCGTCGTTTTGTGTGTTGACTTGTTCTTGACTTGTTCTTTATTCCAATGATTGACTGTAATAACTATATGATACAATATCGATTTTCACTTTTATACTCATCGAAATATTCAATCTTTATTTCTCTAAATGTTTCATCGAAAATTGCACGTGCTAAAGAAAAACAATCGGTAAAACTAGTGCCTTCCCGCTTTTTCTAGAAACGTTTCGCGCAAAATCACAACGGATGTATCAAATATTACATTATCTGTCGAGCTGAACCGGTTCTCGCATTGTCTTTGGCATGTCGATTATTATTACATTGCTTCACGACAATAATTAGTAATCAATAACGAGAAGCGTTGCGGCAAAGCACCGGCTTGCAACGCGAAGGAAGAACGACGATCAATGGCGCATCACTCGGCTATTTGCACAAGCTGCATGTCCCCGTGTCCAATGTATTTAACAATTATGACACATTTTCCCTAAAAAAAAAAAAAAAACTTATTACCGCAATTCGAAACTCATTCGCAATTTTATATACCAACACGCCGCGAGATGTGCGCAAATAAATGCGTCATTAATCTTCATAATCGTCGATCCGCGCTCGAAACGGTGTCCTTCGGCACACGGCAGTGTAATTTATCTTGAAGAACTGTCGATTCTTCGAACCACGATGAAGAGCGATCGATCGTACATAGATCGTGTTCTAATCCGGTATCCAAATTAATTAGTTCGTATATAATATCACATAATTTTGAAGATACAATAACTTTATTAGTACAATCAACATTTTTCTTTTCTCGAACACAGCGAGCGTGTTCCAATAATTGACATAAAGCGTGTAATTTAATTTCAGGGTTTCCTCCGGCCTTCGTGCCTAGAAACTAGGACCAACTCCTAGAACGATTATCCTGTACTTCGAAAGCAGAAAACTTACGATTGTATAAAACCTGCACGTGTGTAACAGTGTAAACGTACGAGAATACGACGATATCTTTTCCGCTTTCAAGTTACAGAACGGTTAAAAAGTTTTCGTGGATGTTCATCGTGTTCGAAGATCGCGAAGAACATGCTGTGTGTTTGTTTCGAAAAAATTCGGAGAGAAATAAAACCAACAACGATCATGACTTTGTGACATGTTTTCTGCACTTACGCGATCCCCTCGCCGTTTTTATCGTCACACTCGAGATTTTACGTCGGATCGGACATATCTCGTGTGATTTTTCCGGATTTTCATCTTTGCGCTCGACTCTTTTATCTTGTCCGTTTCTTCTTTTCCTTCCAACAAACTTTCCAAGAACGAGCCGATCCTCAAATAATCTCGCGTCGTCTATATTCGCGTTTCTCTTCCCCGAGAGAAAATCGGCGATGGATCGAAATAAAACGAAGAGATGTTCTTTCCCATACATATCGCATTTTTTTTCTGCGACGAGTATCACGAGTATAGAAAAACGCGCGACAACAGACGACCGAGACCGCAATACGCAACTGTAAAATTTCTCGATGAAAAGGAAGCCAAAGAAAAAATCGTGTACTGACAGCGGGATGTGCGGTATCAAAGATTGTACTAATCTATTGGAATATGGTATATAAATCCTCTTCTCGTTTAAGAAAAAATCTCAAATCAAACAAGCAGAGAAAATGTTATCTCGTTCTCGTTGGATTTGATCGATTCATATTTTTTTTTCTCACACATATGATCACAAAGTAAGGAGTAATTTGCACATTTAGCACGTGTAAAAATAGGTTCTTCCGTTTTACGCTAAAAAGTAGCGGTATATTTAATATTAAAAGCGTAAAATGCGTTTGTATATATTGTATAAAACTCGCAGATTTCAATCCATCGCCGAATCGATCCCCTGTAGAGAAAAACGATTGTTAATTTTTTTTTCATCGCTTTGTCTCGCTTTTCTTTCTTATAAATACGAGGTCGAGGAGATCGACGGAAAAATAATATGTATAAAAACAACACAAACAAACTTTGCGAGCTATTTTTCGAGATGAAATCTTTATGCGAAAACAAGCTCGCCGATCTCGCGCGGGATCTCGCAACGTGAAGCGACGAGATCCCTCTTTATCCGGTCACGAGGAGGATCTCCTCGGCTCATTTGAGGTCCTCGTCGTCCTCGTTGGCGAGCAGCTCGTCGATATGCTTCTCCCAATCGTTATCGCTGGCGGTTGCGTCTTTCGCGTACGTCGTGCCGCTCCTCTCGTGACCGCCGGTGCCGGTTCCGGTTACTACCTCGTAATCCTTTAGCTCGGCCTCCAATTCACGTTCCCAATCTTCTTCTGCGGAGAGGCACAAGCAGCGTTGTAGCTATTTTGCAGAGAGGTCCACGCGCTCTGGTCGTGTGTGTATATGTATGTGTGTGTGTGTGTTTGTCTGTGTTTCGGTCTGTGTGTTTGTGTCGATTTTGTGTTTCGCGCGTTGAGAATACGGGAGTGCGTATGACGCGTTTGAATCGAAATACACGTGTGTAAAGTCTGTGTCGCGCGAGTTTCGTGTACGTGTAAAAGTGTAGAGAGAAGGGGTTGAGGAATCGAAATTACAGGAACGGGAGAAATTAATGGAAATAGAGAAATACAGAGATAGAAAGGATGGAAAGAGAAACCGGGAGGATGAGAGACTTTTGACATGTTCTCTTTGCCTCGAGAACTTCAATTCGGTTTGTTAATAAACGCGTTTAAAATACAAGGATATGTTAGCAGCCTGAGAAAGAGAGAGTGAGAAATACGGAGAGAGAGAGAGAAAAAGAGACATTACGCGATTATATCGAGGACGTGATCGCGATCCTGCGCTTGTTTCCTATCATCGCGTTTTTTATTTTTGGCGAACGACAACGACGACGACGATGACGACGTACTTTATCACACGATCGCCCAATTGTACTAGCTAACTCTCTGAAAATTACAGCGAATTGCCGAGGGGAGGGGAATAGCTGGTTAATCACGTTTCTCTTAACGTACTCGTTACAAAAGTGACTGACTCACAATTACAAAAGTAATTAGTCGGGATATTCGCGACTTAAACGCCTCGGAAATGTAATTATCGAAGCGGCGCTGCCGCCGTAGGAATGATCCTCGTTGCGCTAAACCAGCGGTGTCCAAACTCTATGTGTGTGTGTGTGTGCTACAGAGATAAATAAGATAAACAAACTCTGTAACACAGTTAACATGGTGATAAAAAAATTCAATATTTACTTTCTTTTATAGGACTTCTGTAAAAAAATAAAAGAGATAAAATTTAATCGTGACACTTTCAACCTCCGTTTCAATAAACAGTTTATACAAAACTATTCACATTATTATTTTACTGTTTTCTTTTATTTATATTACAGCTGTCGCAGTTTAAAATAGTTTCGATTTCTACTCCGGAAGGATGGACACCACTGCGCCAAATAATTCGTCGTCCAAGCGCGCAATTATCTAACATTGTTACCCACAATACGCTTTTCTTTTAAACTTGCAGGAATAAACTAGTAATAATAATAGGCGTTTAACAAACGCGGCCTTTTTCTATATAAGTAGCTAGTTTCTTAAATAATACCTTCTTATTTCTCCTAGTTATATCGCCCGTCTTTTTTTATCCCCCTTGTTACGCTCCAACAACTAAAACGAGCACGCGGGTTATTTCTAATGACGTAGCCTTAAAAATGTACTTTAAAAAGAGAAAGATCGACGTTCTTCTCGCGCATGAAAGAGACGTCGTCTTTTTTCTCTTATTTACGGAATGACACGCAGGGACGAAATAGTGTGAAAATGCTTCGCGCGAAAATGCTTACGCACGCTCTTCCCGTCCGTTCGATTCGTCCTTACATGCGCCCTCCCGTCGAGCCGAGAGAGCGATATTTCGAATCCCCGACGAGGAAAAACCGAAGGCCGTGCACCGGGAAAACCGAAAGCCATAATTCAGTTGTCGCCGTTACGTACATACATCGGACCGAGAACCGGATAATCCGATATTTTCGTGTATCCTCCTGCGAGGATCCACGTTTTCTCTCGCGATAAAGCTGTTGCACTTGAAATTGAAAGCGGAAATAAAACACAAACACAAGTGCCGTAAGAAAAAAAAAACAGGTTCGAACGAGAAAACATTACATTTACTTCACACGTATTATTTATCTCACGATAATCTATGCCCGTGTTCACGAATCTTTTATTTTTATCTTTTACGTTTACCTTCAAATACAAATATAAAGATGAAAAAGTCGCGAACGCGGCATAGAAAATCGCGAATTAAACGATACGCTGGTCAAAGCGACGAAATAAATCAGTATCGTTTCTCTCAACTAAAACGCAAACTAAAATTTATTTCACGCTGCAATATATAAAATCATGACTCTCGCTCTCTACATGCGATATAGAAAATTATTAACATACAAAAAAAAATATATACAATTCAAACAAAACATCGAGCAATCTCTCTGAGCGACCCGTTCAACGCTCACTAATACTGTTTTACCCGTCGACTCGTTTTCCTCGACATCGTGTTTTTAACGAATTGTCGTTTCGATAATTTAGGGGGCGCGCGACTTTGCGTCACCGCGAGTTTTGTGTATTTTTCTTTTTCCGGTCGCAAAGATACGTTTGTCTTTTTCTCCCGTTTGGGTGCTGCAAATGCAATCCTCGTGTGCAAATCCTCGCGAGAGAGGGACGCATACAAATCGCCCGTCCGTTTTACGTTCCGCAAAACCGTCCGTTCGGAAAACTCGCAACACGTGCGCGCGCGTAATTAATTTATCCCATGTTTTTTTTTCCACCTTTCCTCGGTGGACGGGCATGTAAACGGGATCGCACCCCGGCCAGCCGCTTTGCGCGTATATCGGAAGGAGATCGCTGCAACAGCCTACACCACCCACTCACGATAGTGCCGGGCACGAGCGAAATTACCGGCTCGTTCACTCCGTAAAACACGTATTGTCATTCAACGAATTTACAGCGACGCGCTGGAAAAATCCGACCGCCTTCCGGTAATCCGCTCCGCAGGATCCGTTCCCGTGCGATTTACCTAAATCCAACTATCCTCCTGAACGCTTCCGGTGATTTCCTCCCCCGTGCGTGGAGGACGATCTATAATTGTGTTCATACAAAATAACGCGAAGAGAGGATTCTTCGGGGGGAGGGGGAGAAAGCGATCGGATCAGTAGCGCGCCGCCATGTTTATATATACTTTATTCAGTAATAGTGTATATATTTTATACATATATTTCTCTTTTTTTTTTCTTATAAGTCACCATTTAATTAATCTCTTACGAAGGTACACCTATGATTAAATTTGTTGTCCGTGCAACGTAATCTCTCGCGTACAATTAACTCGTGTTATTTTCCGACTTATCCGTTTTTATATTTTTTTTGTTTTTTGTATTTTTTTTTTTTTTTTTTTTCGCTCTTGTGTGTTTCTGTTCTTAATTACATGTTTACAAAGACACGGAGAGAGAATTGAGAACAGACTAGATTAATTGGAATTAATACAGAGAGAGAGAAAGAGAGACAGAGAGAAAGAGAGACAACAGCAAAACGGTCACAGACATGTAGCCAAGTAGTCATTTTGCTTCGCTCCGCTTGCTCATGCTCGTTACCTCCTTCTTTCTCGTTCCTCGTTCTCTCGCACAACCTCTCCTTTATGGATTATTGCATCTATTTTATTTTTTGTTTCTTGTATTTTCGCGTAACGTTTCGACGTTTTCTTTTTCTACACGTTTCCTGTCTGTTTTTTTTTCCTGCTCTTTTATTTCATCTTCGATTTCCGCGATACAACGGACTCGAAGTGTTTTCGACCGAGCGCTGGATAAATACATCCGCACAACTGCAGATATATTTTTATGATAAAGATACTGAAAATAAAAAGTACAAACAAAAAAAACAAAAAACAAAAAAAAAAGAGGAAAACAACTAATTAATCTTTCAGGCTCGCAGGATCACGTTTTCCACACGCTCTTGGCATTTTGAAACATTTTCCCGCGAATGTGCCCAGCTAATACTCTGTTCTCAGTTTTTTTTTATTATTATTATTATCTACGTCGTTTCACAAATTTCCCGTTATCGTTTCAAGCGCGATCTGAATTATCTTCGAGCTTAACGTCGATTCACGACCAATCAGCTATCGGCGACAATCAACGCGACGATATCGACGACAGTAATAATAACGATGATATTCGCGGCACCTATACATTATTGTATCACAACACTGCGACCTCCGTTCATCACACACACGCTCGCCCGTTTGTTAAACCGCTCTGTTCAGACACACCGCAGCTAATTGCGAGCTTGTATCTCGCCGCTTCTATACCGAAACGTTATAACCGTTCCCCGATACCCTATCTACACGCGATTGTGACACCTAGATTTACTTTCGACGAACTAAAAGGATCGCAATAAAAAAATACTAGTATACGCTCTTTTCCCTGGAGAAGAGCCAATATATATATATATTACCTTCCTCTTCGTTGGAATATAAAAGTTCCATCAGAGCCCGTTTAAGAAAGAATTCAAAGATTCTCCCACGCGAAAATAAACTCTGAGATCGCCGTTTTTTTAAATTACTTAAGTACTTGGAAAAGTTAACGCGACGTGGTGCAATGTCCATCTCGATTACGCGCTGTAAATTAAATTAACATTCTCAATGACAGTCTGTCGTCTAATTTCGACGACCGACTAAATGCTGTTCTTAAACCAGCTCTATGGGGCTGCGTTTGCGGGCGCGTATATATTTTCGCAATTTGCGACGCTCCGCAATTGGCGAAAAAGCCAATTTCCACGGTTTCATGCTGAACTTCCTTCGTCGATTCGGGCCTGACGTTGCGCGTGATCCTTTTGCGACTGGCACGGGATCGCGTCGGCTGCCGACGATCGGAAACGGAACAATATATATATATATATGTACATATATATATATATATACATATCCGCGGAAGGAGGAACACCAGTGTTCGTCTCGTGGGAACGTTTGCGCCGTGCGAACGGCTTCGCGCGATCGAACGTGGCGGACACAGGAAAACGAAATAAACGAGTAGGATAAAACGGGAGAAAAGGAAGGGGAGAGATAGAGAGAAAGAGAGAGAAAGAGAAAGATTCAGGCGAGAAAGGGTTCGGTATCGCAAGAACTGAAATTGTCAGTTTTCGAGAGCGGGAAGCATGTATATCTCTGAGGGGGTGTGCTTTTTGGATAATGGCATTTGGGGGGCACTCTCCTCTTCTTTTAGGCTGTTGACAAAATAGAATGAAAAGCGGTCGTTTAGTCAGAGCGCCCATGTAACATAGACAGAAAGTAAGAGAGAAAGAGAAAGAGAAAATAAGAAACAGAGAGAAAGAGAGACAGACGGTTAAAACGCAAAAACAGAGAAAGAAAGAGAAAGTGAAAGAAAAAGACAGAGAGAAAGAGACGTTCAACATCGACGAACATAACATGTCGGGACGTTGTTGCGTTATTACACTTAGAAAATTCGGAAACAAGCAAATCTCATCTAAAGAAAGCGCAGACAAAAGGAGGATCGTAGGAACACAGAGAGTAGTAGCTACGTAAAAAAAAAAAAATAATAATAATAATATAACGTCTAGCGGTGGTCAAGGTATAACACAGAAAGAGAAGAAAGATTAAGGTCAGGCTTTTCACGGCGGCATTAATTTCATACTCACGAGGAGAGTACTCTTGGACCGTGTCGTGGCACAGATCGAGCTCTCGCATCGATCAGCATGGTGACCCGTTTTGCTGGCGGGATCAATGAATGGTACGTTCTCTCGCGCGCGCGACAAGAAATGCGATTTCTCAGCAACAAATTTCTCTATTAGATCAACTAACGATATGCAATTTACTTCAAAAAAATGAAAACAACATTACGCCGAGATTAAATTTGTAGAATTTTGTATCGGAAGAGTTCAGTAAGAGACATCGACTTTGCTTAAATTCAATTATTCGAATCTATTCTTTTCGTTAGAGAAATTATTCCGAAAAATTGGCAAAATTTCATTGAGGAATTTTCCGCTTAATTTATTATATTATCTAAAAATTATCGTCTGTACTATTCGTTAATCAGCCAGCAAACATAAAGAAGGGTATTTTTAACTGCATAATTAAGAGTTCTCGTTGGTGGTCGTAACCAAAAAACGAAGAATCGGGAATAGGCTCTAAGGTTTCTCTGAATTGCACTGTTCTAGCTGGACGATTCAACTTTATTAGACTCGATCTGCCGTCGTATAATTTCGTTTCCCATTTGGGAGGGAAAATCTCACGAGAGTCGTAAACGTTTCGGTGAGGTCGGTTTCCAGAATCGCTCTTCTCTCTCCTAGGCTCTCTTTGTAATTGCCGCGATATATCTCTCGTCGTCCTGTCGACAGGGATTATTCACGGCAAAAGCTGCCGAGAATTAGCGCGTATCCGCCGGCAGATCTCGTCTCCGACACGACATAGGGATATGGTTAACGACGACCAACGATTAACGACTGACCTTTCGGCGGCTGCATTCCCAGCTTTTTCATCCCTTCTCGGACCTCCTCGAGGTCTGTGTCCGAGACCCTCATGGTATCGGACACGAACTCGTGGCCTGGCGAATCGGCGCTGTTACTGCTCGCTGTCGTCCTTGCGTAGTTGGTGGTGGTTTGGCCAGTGGTCATTTGAACTGTTCGGCAAGACAACACTGACGGCTAAACTAGACGGGTAGGGTACGTGTGTGTACGTGTGTGTTTTGAGGAACGCGTGTGTGTTTATGTACATTGGCGCGTGTGCTTACGTATCTAAATACTAATATAGCGCTAAAACTACTAGAACCTTTGGCACTTCGCACGCAAAACCCACCAGTCATCGTGAACGCAGACGCGCCGGACGTGCGGTTCCGTTTCCCCTCCGAAATCAATCGCTTCCAGTTCCAAAAACGCGGGAGCCGAGGGGAAATTTTGATTGATTCAAAGCCAACCGCGAGAGGGATTTAAATTAATTTAAACTGTTAAACCTGCCGCGCGCGATACATTAATTGATTTCGATGCGGGCTTGTAATTATCAAATTAAACATTCAAGTTTCAACTCGAGAAGAGCGAAAAACGAAAAGCTTTTAGTCTCGATTTATAATTAAACAGAGATCTAAATTTATCGTTTATTTCCCGTTATGTTTATTCGGATGACAGTTATGTCATTTTTCTTCGGTCCAAATATCGGAAAAAGATTCTCGCGTGTTTCTCGCAAATATCGCGAAATACCACGCGCAATATGAATCGTGCGCAGGTGCAAAGATATCAGTTCCGCATCAGTTCCGGCGAGATATTCCTTGGGTCAGACTATATTATCGAGTTTCCCAACACTTTCCTTTCGATGGATTCAATTTTCACGCAATATATACTGGAACTGGAGCGAAATCGGATTAGCTCCTTGGCTAAAGGAGAGACAACGACAACGGGAGTCGTCGGTTCAACGGTCGAAAACATCACTGTGTAGAATAGAAAGGAGTGCGAGAGAGAGTGAGAGAGAAAGATCGAGCGAGAACGGGGATGAACCTCGTGGAAGATTTCCATATTCACGGAATATAATCTCCGGATTGAAGGATATTTCAATCGTGCTCCATCTTCCTCCGTGATTTTACTCCGTGATCGATTTCCTGACTTGACCAACGAGTATTTCCCTTTATTTCCATTAATTCATCCTCACCGATCGCAATTCCATTGTTTGCACAGCTAAGGGTGGTTAGCCACGGGGCGAATGACTCGCACTTCTCTCTCTCTCTCTTTTTCTCTCTCTCTCTCTCTCGTTCGTTTCACTTTGACGTTGTAATCCCGAGTGCGAACGTGACTCCATGTACAAAAGCTCACGTACAACGACGGAACGTATCGGTACATTCGCTCCGGCGAGATACTTTCAATCCGTTAACTAAACCGCGCTGCAAAATTTAATTCAAACAGAATTCTTTTTCCTCTGTTCTCCCGAATTTGTAATTTGTTAAAACTCGGATTTCGTTACTCGCAATATTTTATAAACAATTTTACGTAATTCAATGCCAGCACGCGCGCACGCCCGCGCAACATTGCGATACGCGCGATATACTCAAAAATTAATTAATTATTAATGTTTCGTAATGTATCAAATGACATGGAGTTTATATATCACGATATCAAATATCTATGTACAGATACATATTGGGGAATATCACGACATCAATTAAATGCTGCAATAACTTCTATGTAAAGTACTCGTAGGAGTTACGCGACTGACTCGGGGGAATGTTATAATTATTCACTCCGCTTATATGAGCGCTTGATATAAACTTATATGAAGAGACATCGCGAATGTCAAGCGGCGTCTTCGTTCACGTGAACTTCGTATAAATTAAAACTTGGATCCTTCCTTGCGGACGAATACCCGGTCTCTTTTTCCCAGCATCCGGCGCGACATTTGCACAAAAAGAACGCACGCCACTCTCTACAGACACGTCATTTCAAAACTCCCATGCAAAAAGTCCATCGTGGAAACGCTTCTAATCGGAATTGCAAATCAGGCGTAAACGCAGCGCGACGCCGCCGATCTTCAACCCCTCTGTGTCTCGCGTGCTGCGTCTTGTAATTTGCATCATCCGACTCGGCGGGGTTTATCTCAGCAAGACGTCGAGCCGCGATTACAAAGAGAGGAAAGCCCCGACACAGATGATTGGAATATTTTTTGATAAGAGAGATATTTAAATCAAAATGTCTGATCAATTATCTGAGTTGCAAGTAAACTTGAAGTGAATCAATATTTGGCGTCTAATTAATTACATATTTTAAAATACTTCAATATCAAAGTTTTTTTTATATTAAAACTAATGTTTTTAAAATTTTGAAACATCATATTTAAAAAAATATTATATGCAGTTAAAATACTTTTTTAAATAACTCATCTCGTACACAATTGAACAGACTTGATGTTTTTTTTTCCAACGGCGTGCCGGGTTTTCCCCCCTTAGCTTTAAATGAAGCTGTGTGTGCGCCGATAATCATCGGTACTATGACAGAACGGGGATGCGCGTCGAGCGACGACACCCCCGAGCGAAATAACTGGAGAACCTAATCACGTTGCAATGTCAATGCGAGCCGAAGTGGCGCACTACGGAAGCTGATCTATGTAGCAAGGAAAAGAGAGAAAACATCGGCAGCAAGTTACCTTGAGTGTGTTCGATACTATCGGTGGCGCTGGTTTGATTGCTTTCCTCTTGCTGGCTGGCCATCGCGTTCAGCTCGTAGCCCTGACGCAGCAAGGACACTCGGTAGAAGTAGTTGCGCCAAAAGTTCTCCTCGGATATACTGCCGTGTAAGTATAAACGAGATGAGCAACTCATAAATAACGATGACGACGATGGGAATTCGACGAAACCGAATTACAGGTTCGAGAGTTACAAAGTAAGCGCTAATTAACGTCGCGTTTCGCATTTAATTAAAGCTGCGAATCAATTAATCCGCTTGTCTACATAAACGGATTTGTACAATGTATCCGAGCGCGGGGATTTCGCGTAGTAAATAGTAAACCACAATAGTGATAAGATAACGTTACGTTGCAACATTTTGTGACCTTGACATTTACACCGAGGTAAAAATATTAAAAAAATATATATATATATAATCTGGCCAAAGCAGCGAGATTATAATCAAGAGAAAAAGAGAAAATGTGCGAAAAGGCACAACTACATGTTAAGTTTCTAATTTTCCTAATTGTTACAAAACTATTATACAAATTTTTTCTCATCTTGTTTTTGCGCGTTTGACATGTATTTCAAACGTATACACGAATACAGTTCTACGAATAACGCGACGCATTTTGTTCTCGTCAAATGTTGCGAGATAATTTAATCGCGTCACATTTCGCAAAATCAAACTGATCCGGAATCCACTTACAACCAGTTAATTAATCAAATTATGTTCTTATGATTGCAATCCTCATTTGTAAATTGTCGACAGTTTAATGACGTCGGAAGCATTAATTAATCTTTTACAACACGCTATGTCGCGTGATTACTGTGTGATTTTATGAAACACAATCTTTTTTTTTTTTTTTTTGTAAGATGCAATCATGCTATATAGAATTATTAATTTGTTAAGTTACATATATCGCAAAATATAATGTATCATTTTTGTGAAGTTACATTATTTCCATGATACGAAGACCTTAATTTTCGCGTAACAACGCGATTAGATCAAAGGGAATATAATTGTTCCGGAATTTTCGGAATTATTAACAATAAGTTAAATGGAACGAGAATGCGATGTTGTGTAGATCGCGCGTTATGAGAGGAAATACTTTAATCTACTTACACTTTCGGGACAAGCTCGAACCTCATGGCTTCAAGATTCGGATCCAGGGCGAGGGTGGCTTGTGCCATCGGCTGAATAGCCTCAAAATCCCAGGCGAATTCCACGCCTGGTGGCGGTGCTCTCACGAAATTACGCCGATCCTGAAATCCATGAGAAGGCAAGATCCCTCATTTAATCCTGACCAGCTCATCTAAAGCCATACGCTAAATTCATGACGTTAATCTTCTAGAACGACGCATAAATAAACAGTGAAGTGGCCCCCGGGTTATAAATTAACCGGTTAAAGCAACTTTCTTGCTTTAAGAGAGACGGACGAAGAAAAATTTTCTCTCCAGAGATAAACGCTACCCAGTTTACAAGTCGAGAAAAAGAATTGCTAGAATTTCGAAAAATTAATAAACTTTCCGCTTAACGCAAAACAAAATTACACAAACCTGTATTTTAAAATCTATTTATTTTATATCGCACAAGTAGTTTTAATTTTGTGAATACGAAATTAAAACTAATTGTGCGCGTTAGCGAACAATGCCTGTTTATTCGCTCGTAACAAAAATCGATTTGCAACAATGGAATGGAGAAAGTTATATATATCGCGGAAACGTCCGAATTTAATTAGTCTTTACAACGCGCGACAATACAAAGGCAAAATCTGTACAGACAAAGAAATCCCTTCAACATCGAATCCGATATACGCGCAGCTGTGCTTGTAGTATATTTTCGAGAAATTCGCGTTTATTTCGAAAATAAATGCTCGCGTTTACAAACAGAAAAACTGTAAAAGGAGTTCGCGGGATATTCAAAATATATATGTATATATGGTACGATATTTCCTACCTCTTATTTTTTTCTTGCGCTGAACAAACAGAAAAACAACTAACGCTCGCAGAAATATCAACTTTTGTATGTGCCTTTCGCGACAAAGGTCTCGGGAAAACGATCTCGCAAAACTCCAGTTCATCAAGAACTGTCACGGGAGATAGTTTTCGTGAAGATCTCAAAGTTCTCTTACGTCACCGAGATCACACACGGGAGGAAGAAGAAAAAAGAGAAAAGAGGAAAAAAGTACAAGAGAAAAGAAAAAAGAAATAAAAAAATTCACTCACGGTGGAGAGCGACAGAACTTCCTCGCGCAGCGCATCCTCGTTCGGCGCGCCGACCCAAGGTGCAACAGCCTCACCCTTCTCGCCCGCTTGCTTGCTGGCGATGAAAGCCTCCTGTTCTTTGTTGAGTTCAGCGATCAGCCTCTGAAATGGAGAATTAATTTTGTGCCAGTAATGGTTACGTGTGTCGCATATATAGGGAAATTAGCTTGGACAAAGACGCGAATAAAGGGCGCGCGCGCCCCGCTTTGGAAACCGCCGGTCGTTATTAACGCGAGAAAAGCTTATGGCACCGCATATCGTCGTTGACGACGACAGCGGAAATAGCGCAGAGTTATACGCGATAGGTTTCACTTCGTTTCACCGGGAGCTTATTACTGCTAGAATTCTGCGATTTGCTGCCATCAATTCGTTCTCATTTGCAGGATATTAACGTGAATGCGAAGCCGCACGAGAACTTCACGTACTCTCATGTAATGAGCTGCAGAAGCTTTAAAATCCGGTTTGCAGGTACAAGTTAATTATATTCGTTTACAAAAAAAACGGATTTTTTTAAGTACACTCAACTTATCTACATAAAATTCAGATTTTATTTAAAATATCTTTTTATGCGAAATATCTTTTCATACAAAATATCTTTTCGTACGAAACATCACACGTGAAAACGTTACAGCGTGTCGAAGTAATTACTCTTGCACAAAGAGTGTTTTTGCAAATTTATATAAGAAACGAGAAAGTATGCAAATATAAGCAAAATTGGGTCAGACTTCTGTTTCTTGCGAGGGTAATAATTACACTCGAATTATTGCACTCGAAAACTGCTATAATGGGCAACTTTCTTTTCCATCAGAATTTGGAGCAAGTGGAAAGCGAAGAGGAAAAAAGTTAAAAAAAAAAAAAAACGTGAATTGGAATAAAATAACGAGTCCGACGTTTGAATGCAAAGGACGCGCAGCGGAAATGCGGAGGACCTCTGCTTAATGCAGCGCGCGGATCACGCCGGCGGCGGCGGGTTTCTTGTCCCTGCGATCGAGCGCGGATCAATGATGTAGCCGGATTCGTCGCAGGCGGTGCATTAGCCGCACAGCGGACAATATTCTATGCGGTACAGGAAACTTCGGACAAAAGGATCGATAGCACAATTTTGTTCCTTGGCTGTGTTCCCGCCATCAAGCACAATGGAAACTTTCTTCTCGAGATGAGAAGAGGATTTTCTGCAGAGAATATGTGTTGTCTTTCTTGTGCTTGCTTTTTTTTTTTTGTTTACTACGTCATAAACCACGTTTTATTGGTCGTTAGAGACACGCACATTGGCGATAAACAAAAAGCAGCGCGCGATCTTCATTGCGTGTTGGCGCTCGAGTAAAAAACAAATAAATATCGAAGAAAAGTTTGTATTGATAAACGCAGCGAACGAATTGACGGCGCATGAAACGACAGAAAAACGAACTCCTCGTAGATCAACGTGATTCGGATCTGAGACCATGTCGAGTTTTTACGAGCGAGCTTTTTCTCAGATTATCCGATTCCGATTATTTCCGTTTGCAGCAGTCGCGGGAGGAAGAGAAGGGGGTGTGATTAACGAGGACGCGTTTTATTTATACCGGTGCAGGTGTCTATAAATCTTCTCCCGCGCGCGGTGGGCGAAGAAAGAAAAAAATGCCCGCTGTTTGCTTTCGGAAAAATTACATACACGCGCGCGTTTCTCTCTCTCTCTCTTTTTTAGAAATTGTAATAACGTTACAAATACAAAAATCTCTCGGTTGAACGGATAAATCTCTTCTCCGCGCGTACACACGCATATAAATATAATATCTCATATCCCATAAAAGTCACAAGCGATTTACGATTACTTTTTTCCCCGAGTTTTCCGTTCGCCAATGTAGACTCGATTTATTTTTCAACGGATTTGCCGAGTGTTAAATTATTCGGAACGGCTGCTAATGATCACGGTTCTCGCTCACGCCATTTCGCATTAACGCGAACGATGTACACTCACATTATCGATTTTTCGACACTTGCAATATGCTTGTTTGTCTGTTCAAAGGGAGTTTACAACCGTGTCGAATCAGCATAATTTTTAATTGACTGAAATGCATTCATAGATGGATCAAAAATAACGATTACACACGTGAATATACAAATGAGCAGATAAGATCGAAATGTATTCGAGCTTTTAGAATCATCTCGCACGGAAAAAAAAAAATACGTGTCTGTCACAGTCGTGTTGCTTAGCAACATGAAAGTAGCTGTCCTAGCTATCTAATATGTCCACAGAAAAGAGAATTGTCTCCGTCACAACTCTGACGGTTGTTGGCTGAAATTGTATTTGCTACTACATTCGCAGCCACACAAAAAAATTAACTTAGCTGTCTGCCAAGCTTAAGCTAATAACGAGGTAGCGATTGAACGAATGATGCAATCTCTTGGTTGTGTGAACGTGCGAATCGATCGGCGCCGAGCTCGTCGGAATCGGAAACTGTGCACATGTTCAGTTATATTGTACATGACAAAAAAAATATCTTTGACGAAGAATACACATGTATATATTTTTTACAATGATTGTACTTCAGTGCTGTATCGGTGATTGTTATCTGCTGAATAGTCTATTTGAGTCTATTATGGTGCTAGATCTTATGTCTACGATTTTAGAAGTCGGAGTTTCTTGAACAAAGAGAGAAATTGGATCGATCGCGTTCGAACAATTTGACTGAACGACTAATGTAATTGGTTAATTATCTTTTCGTTCAAGAACTCGGATTTCCAAAATCGCAAACACAAGACCTAAGTCACAATAGATCTATCTAGCAGATAGCTATAATTCTGTGATACTAAAGTTTTAGCTGCCATTGGTACATTATTTTAGATACGTGGCGTACACTTCGGGTCTACATCATTATTTGTGATTTCTCGGCAAAACAAATGTTAGTTAAAAAAAAATATTAGCAAAAAAAATATCAGCTATGATCTAATTTAGATAGCTGTTACAGCTAAACAACGCGCGTGCGTTATAACTAACTGTTGTCATTGCATGTTGCCGTAGCTATTTTTCTGTTACGTGCAGCCCAACTAAATTTTTGTACGTCATAGTTGTAAGCTTTTTAGCCACGAAAAGTGAATCTTATTAGTAATTACACGTTTAGGTGTCCGTCAACCAAAAAAATTTAGTTGTTAGACCTAATTTCTAGCTAATGTTTTTTTTCCATGCGAATTGACATCGAGGCCGTTATTTTATCTACAATTTATACTCGCTCGCCTAATTGTTATAATGGATAGTCACGCGAAGTCCCGGCACTTTCACTACGTGAAATAAATTTTTCTCCGTTGTTTAGTCGATATGCGATTCCTGATGCAAATGCGACAATACGACGAGTAAATTCATTAAGTAGCCGATTGCCAGTAGCCGAGTGATTTTTGACAAACTGATCGTGTTCACGTGTACCCTCGAAATTGACTTCATAATCGATAAAATCGGCATGTGCAATCGGCATGTGACAGCGAACAAAATATCAATCTCGAAACCAGAACAAGAAACGCCGTTACGAAGACTACGAATGGGAGGAAGGAAGGAAACGTCATATGTTCAAGATATAGAATGCCACACGTCTATATGTGAAGCCGCAAGGGTGGCATTGGTTATTTTGTCTCTCGGTGACATCAATATATTGACAACACACACACACACACGTAAACGTGTTCCACAAAAATTATACGTCATAATTTTCGACAAACAACTTTGAAGTAAGGTTTTCTTTTGAGCAGTAAAATTAAAATTGAAATCCAATTACAGAAACTAACTTAAAATTGAAAGTTAAACGTCATCGCCGCAACGGCAAGACGGTTCGATTTGTCATTAGCGCAAAATCGTTTGAGTTAAAACAAACAGAAGCTAAGTGAGCGGCGAAGTCGTTTAACGAATCGGTGTAAAAGAACTGCAAACTGTAATCGTTATACAATTCTGAAATTAAACTCCCTCCGTCTCAGGAATTACACGACGGAAAGAATTCGTTCGCGTTCCACGTCATTATCAAACTTTTATCGTTAATTCGTCACGTTAAATTTTTGCCAAAGTGTTCCACGTCGATTTTGGTGTACGCTTCATAATTTTGCAAATGTATTTCGTGACGTGCTGGGCGTCTTAATTAAAGTGAGTCAATATATCGCTTTTCACGGTAGATAGAATTCATTCGCGTTAAGAGAGGAATAAGAATTAACCGAAATGGAAGACCTGAAAGGGCATGTAACACGGCGAATCGATTTCTTAGCGGTTTGCTCGCAAACGAGACCGACGATTAATCGCTTTCTGACCGATCTTATCTCGCGAATCGGATCCCACCGTGTACGACAGATATCGTATTTTCATACCTTAATACGTCATCGCGGATTTGATTTATGACATCGACGTGTTCGGAAAACCGCGTTTCGATTATTGTGTTGGAAGAAGCTGGAAGAAAAGAGCTATATATATATAGCGCTTCTCTCTCTTCCGGTCAATTGGATCTCATAAGTCGATCTTCGGCGTGAAAAGTCTTGAGAAAGAAAAATGTAGAATACGCACAGATATTCAATATTCTATTTTTGTACGACATTGGCGCCAGAAGCGAATCGGGACGAGAGTTTTTCGCCTCGGAAAAACTTATCTTTTTCCACGAAATCGTATAAACGATCTTATAAAAGATATAATTAACGCGTTACTGTGTTTTGCGTCGCTAACAAGATCAAGGAAGGAAAAAGAGCGAATCTTCGATGAAAAACTCTCATTTGGGGGAAAAAAAAAACTGGCTGCTTTATTACTGAAGTGTTTCCTCGTGGGCGTAACTCTCCGCGTGATATAAATTTTATCGCTTCTAATAATTCCTTGTGCTTCCAATCGCCGAGGAAGCCGAAGGCGTAATTGAAGTCTCATTTTCCTCTTACATTTCTTTTTGCATGAAGTTCCGTTCTCATAATACTGTTCGGTTATTTTTTCCCTTAAAAAAAAAAATGCCACGGAAAAATACATATATTCTGATAAAAATAATAATTTTAAAGTTTATTACGTATTATACATGTTGAGTTCTGTAAGAAACTTGGAAAAATTATGTCATCTTGCCGTATATCTCATTTTAATTTCAAGTCTTTTCAATCAAGTTCTCCGCATAAATTTCCATTCATCTTTCGATCGATCGACTACGAGAGCAGAAATAGCTGATCATCTCCAGCTTCACACTGAAAAGACTTCTTTCGCAATGCGCGAATTTTATTCTTGGCGACTCGACACACCCGATTATGGAAATCTATTATACAATTTGACGGCAAATGACGGCGGAAAATAAGTTTAATCGCGATATAGCTGCAACATTTGGACGCAACAAAAATAAAAAAAAAAAAGATTACGTGTGGCGCAAAAAGACTCGTATGACAATCACGTGTTACGGAGAAACGTGGCTCGCATACGATCGCGAGCAGTGACAAATACCAGCGGCGCTCAAGAGAGAGAATTTGTTCCGTGTAAGTTAACAAAAAAAAAAACAAAAAATAAAAAAAAAAACTCGTTGACGTCAAAAAAGCAGAATGTCAAAAAGTGGACAAAAAAAAGAGATAAACGGTAAGCATCTAATTGTGCGAGACAGTTGTACTTTGCTACAAAAGATGTTTGCTTACAGAAAATAATTGTTGTGATCTGCTTTAAATATAAACTTCGATGTTGGCTGTCAATAAATATAACAAAAATAAGCTGTAATGTCACCGCGATAAAATAGTGTTTCTTCCTGTAGAATTTATGAGTTCTATTTTAAAATAAAGTGAAGCTTGTATCTAGTATTTTAATAATCTACATGTGTATATATATATAAAATAAGTTAATTTGCATAAAACAAGGCAGTTCAGTATCACTGAAAATACGTCACTGGGAAAATAGATTATACATGACATCAAACATCATTTAACGGGTAACCGGGTATTGCAAGAGAGCATATTTCAGTCACGAGGCAAGTTCTCGACACAATTCTCTCCTCTTAGGTCGTAGAAGAAGTCGATTGTGTACTCATTGTCGATTAGGTCGTCGCAATATCGACGACAGAACGCTGCACTCGATTTAACGGAACCAACCGAGCACAACTAAATGCCCAGTGAAGAAGCCCCTCCTCTCTCTAATTTTCTAGAAGGTCGTCAGCGAGCGGAGGGATTCTTAGACATCTCGTCCCACCCCCGAGAGACACATGTCTCCGGGTATCCGATCGAAGCTGTCAAATCGATGACTGATAAACACGCGCGATTACGAGATACGTAACGGAAAAGATACTCGTAAAAAGAACGATTTGACAAGCCGGACTTTTTTTATCAGAACAGCTTCTACGTAGGTGGTTTTTTTTTTTTTTTAAAGCTCGAGAGATCGTGCAGGCGAAGAAGACGTCGTGCGAAATGTTAGTGTACTCGTAAAAGAAAGTCAAAAGAGAAAAAACGCGAGTATACATTCGCGGGAATAAACAACTTCAGTGTTCTTTAAGAATTGACGACGTACTTTCGTCGAAAGAAAAATGTTGTCTGTATGATGACTTAGCACGACGGTCGAGCTGATAACATTGACAAAGAAGATTGCAAGACGATATCTGAAGACGATATCTTAACACTAAGCGTGGGGTAGATATAAAGAGCGAAAAAAATATTAAAATATTAAAATTTCAATAATTTGTCTTTCGCGGAAAACATGTTATAAAAAAATTAGCGCCGAATAAACAAAATGGTTTAATTTCATGTAAATATCAAAGAAATATTTTTTTTCCGTAATAAACATCACACTGTAATTAAAAGCAATAGAACACGCAATCGTGCGGAAAGAGACGTTGACATCAACTCCCCTTGTTTACCTTCTATTTTAATTCGAGTTATTAATGCTCGAGGGAAGAAGTTATTGCCACGATATAAGTTGTCGAAAGGGGATCGAGATTCAACAGCTAGAGGCAAAGTCAACTTGATGGCAACTCTCTCGCATCGTACAAACTGAACGGGAATTATTCGCGAGCCAGACATTGTAGTAAAGCCAAAAAGAGCTAAATAAAGAATAGTCATTAACTGCAATATATTGCGACGTGTAAAAATAATGTAAAGTCTAAAGATTTAATTTGCGTCGTTTATATTAAGAATCGGAGTTACAATAGGCGTTAATTTAGTCCTAAATTCTCTCTTGAATATAGAAACAAAAATATGTTGTTATGTCCGTATATTCCTGTACATGAAGATTTTTTCTCCTTTAGAAATATACAGATTATTATTACCTTGTACATGCAAAGAAATTTTTTTTTCAAATAAAAATAATAGTTGTGTCGTAAAATTTCTCTTCGAAAAATATCAGTTTCACGTATATCGTGTATGAATCTGATATTTATCCATTTGTACGTAAAAGTATTTTTTGTGATAAATGTATTTTTATTTCGTCTCTGAAAAGAAATCATAATGTGGTTTTAGCTTGCAAAAATGTCAACTGGTGACACGAATGCCATTTATAATAAAACTGTGCAACGTAAAATGTACTATTTTTGTATAAGCGGTTACAAAAATAGGAAAAAAAAAATTCGTGTCGTAAAGTTTTGACGTTTAACCCGTTCGATTGATAACGCGTGCAGATTGAATTGATAAACACAATTCGCATTGTAATGTATTTTTAGTTTTGAAAATATATTATCGCTCGAAAATTCTTTTTGACGAAAAAAAAAACATAATAGCACGCAACGGCCGCTATAAAATAACGTTATTATGTTTAATGGAAAATACGTGTTGTAAAATAAAAGCGAAGAAAAATCAAGGCGAGCGTGTATTTCGGGATTGTGTATCGCGTGAAAATAAAATCACACGCTTTATTACACGCTTTATAGAATTTCAATTTTTTTCGCCCCTTGTGGAGAGCGTGCTATTAAACTTTTGATCGACGCCTTCGAACGAGCGTTTGTCGAAAGCCGCACGAAAAAGTACGGTAATTCTCTCTCACTTGTATGGCTATCGTAAAAATCTTCTTACGTCATGCACATTGATTTTCCTTCGGGAGAATATTTCCGTCGGCGGAAAAGTGGTTGCGCTTGCTGAGAATATTTCTCGAATATTATGGAGGGAGTTTAAAGCACCGTAAGGTCCACCATCCGGTCGAGAAGCTCGGCCAGAAAGCGGATTCTATCGGACCGTAAATCACGATCCTTGTTGTTTCACAGAACGTTTATCGTTCGCCACCCGCTGCCGAAATTTGACTTTGTAATATCGCGATCGTTTCTGCAGAGCAGACCATGAATATGATCTGTTAATGTAATCGGACTTGCGAGACATAAGGAAGTCGCCACCATTCTTCTCGACGTTTCCGGTTTTTGTTCGCTCGATTTCGTGTGTCAAAATGAAAACTTAATTAAAAGCTAGAAAGCCATGTTCTGTATATAGAGCACAATTTCTTTCTCAAAAATATTAAACGTTAACAGTTTAATCAAGAAAAACGGCGCAGTGTAACTTTACTTTTTCAGCAGAGAAAATAAACTCAAGCCATCTTTGTGAAGCCTGCGTTGTGTTTCGTGAAACGCGACCGATTATTTTATTACTGATTAATTTTCTCGCTATTAGATTATTCGCGAGAATCTAATTTGAGAGAAAGAAAAAATCTAAAAATATTTTTTTTTATGTCGAAAAATTAAAAAAAATCGTACACCGGAGGTGAATGATCGGATCGTGCGCGCAAGAAAAAGATGCCCATCGATCCCGCGGTAAGAGCCAAAGAAATAACAGTGTCTCGTCCCTTGATGTAATATCCTGCCAGAAAGGGGCCTATTTGCGATTTCTTTTTGGCGTACCTCCGGTTGCCGACGTCCCTCGCGAGTGCCATTTCTTCGTCTCGCAGTCTGCACGTTATTTCTCTTTTTCTCCCTTATATTTTTCTTTTTTCTTTCATCAATCCTATACTTTCCCGCGACCCGTATAACTTACAAAAGATCCTTCTCGTCTCTAGGTAATTTTCTCTCCCCATGTCGATAATAATGATCTCGAACAAAACGTGTCTCACACTTTAATAATTTAACTTGAATAATTTCGAACGAGAATAAAAAACGAGGCGCGCTGATGTTGCCCAGCTGGGGAGATACAAAATTGGAACGATCGGCGCGACGTATCGAATTTATATTCGATTATACAATAAATCATACCGTGACAGTTTTAGTTCGATTATACTTCGTGTTACAATAAGATAAAAAAAACGTTCCGTGAATACTACAGTAAAAAGCTGTACGTTTATATTTGAAACATGTAAAAATCGCGTTTAATGTAAAGTTATTTATAAAATTTTTTTATCCGTTGTGTGTCAACCCCGCGTATATTAGCATCGAATTCCTTTGTTCAGAGACAAGCAATAAACATTCTCTTCCACGATATTATGTTGACGAAATAAGTAGCTCGAGGCATATTGCAGCTTTCGTTATCGATTTTACGAAAAAAAAAAAAAAAAAAAAAAAAAAAAAATAAATTTTAAATTAAGATTTTAAACGTCTAAAAAAGAATTTAAACGGTGTGTATACAGACGCATCTTCACAAAGAAAGACGATAGTTGTGCCTGACAATTTATGACAAAAAATGTTATTCCACTAATATAAAAATAATGGAACAGCTGCATTAAATGTGTTATACAATTTCGTCGGAAATTCATTCATTTCAGTACGACCGAGAGATTTATGGGACAGTTTCCTGAACACACGGAGGCGGAATCGAAGTCGGTCATCAATTTCGCGTTCGGTCACGCGATATATATCCAACATGGCGCACTTCTCATCTTTTCTACAACTTCGTTCTTCATCCGCATTAAATTAATTAAGACACGCTTCGCCGAATTAACGTCAAACGACAAACGAAGCCGAAGACGGTAGGTTTCCCAAAACTAAGTTTCGCTTGGAAATCCGCTCTTCTACGCTGTTGATCCGAAGCGCAAAGATCGTGTCCACTCGGTATTCACGTCGAAAGCCCGGAGATTAATTGATTCAGGAGATTCCATCGCGTATGTGTCCGCTCGCCGTCGGCGAAGCTCAATGTTTAGCTTTCGTTAAGGGTAACTCGCGGGTTAAAACTCGATAAACACGCGCGCTGCAACGATACACGTCGGCTGTGTGTTTAACGACGTAACGTCGCTCGGATGGTCGTCCGTTGCGAAAAGATAAAAGTTGCTCGCCGCCGGGGCTGCGGACTCGCACGTGCGAAACTTCGTAGGTCGTTCATTAGAAAGAAAGAACTGGGGATGGTGTATAATAGCGAACACCGACTTTTCACTTCGACGGAAACTCACGGCGATCATTAATACAGTCGACGTTCATCTATTTTGCCCGCGGCTAAAAAGTCGATAGTCGACAACATTGTCGTTGATCGCGAACGAGGATATATCTCGCAAAACACGAATACCGCTGTTAATAAATGTAAAAATATAGCGAAAATACGACGCAAATTGTTGACGGAATATAATTCAAAGTGCCCGAGTATTTCCGACAAGGATACTCTTACAATGAGGCGCCATAATCTGCGGCCGTACAATATAGATGTTCGCTTAAGTTTCGCGTGCGGAAGAAAACAGTAGATAATTGCAACAAGATTGCTCCTGCGCAATTACAGGAAAGAAGACAAGAAAAAATATAGTACTTCTAAGAAACAAACATACTCTCTTTTCAATTTGAAAAATTACTCAATCTGAGCGCGCACCATATATTTCGCGTCGTCTATTTTGGGAGACAAATATGATTTCCTTATCGCGAGCCGTAAATTTTTCTGGTTTTGAAAGATGACGATGAAATTACTCGGAAAAATGTCGCGCGCAACATCATTTGTACGCGCGAGACACACGGATTTCTATACGATGTTGATGCTTAGCTTCGTGATAAATGTGTCCTGAATAATGGAACTTGGTGACTCTACTTTCTGAGTCTTCGTCGTGCTTTCCGCCATAGTTTTCTCTATTGTTGTTCCAATGTGTGAGAAGATTACTTAGCAATTAAGACAAATGTACCGCGACAGAGCGGTGGCGGAGAAATTGTTCTCTCCCGGGAGTAAATGCTAAACGCTACGCTCTGACAAGTAGTAGGAGTATAAAATAGGTCAGACAGCATTCGCATGCGTAAACAGAAGCAGATTAAACCGTTATCTTTTCAGCTCAAAAACAAACGTGACGCGAATCTCAAAAAGTATTTATCAAAAAAATACAACGCTCTCTTTTTCATTATCTGTGTGTGTGTGTGTGTACCATATGTGCGTAATATTATGAACAGTGTGTATAATAAGTTCTGACTGTTGATATTGAAGTTACGTAATATTAAAGTACATGTGTCATATATATACACACACATATTCCTGAAATAATTACATATTAAAATATACATTCGTCATACTCGTGCTACGTGCGATACATTTACATAAAATGTCATATAAAATATCCGAAGCATGTCTTCGAGTAATTTTAAACTATGGAGTGGTGGAGATTACATGTACTCGCTTGCTCGACATATTGGGTCATACATATGTATAACATATATATTTGTTAAGAGTTTCATACTTAATGATCCAATATTTCAACTGCTTGCAAACTTTAAAAGTTGGGCGCCGTCCGATATATGATGGCTTTGTGAAAAAACTATATTAAAGAACTACGATGGAGTTCTCGCAATCTTTGATATGCAGAATCTTCGTATGAACTTATAATATAATGTTGCTACGTCTACGTGTCCTGTTGCATCTTGAATTCAAATTGCCTGCGAGCTTTCTTTTTCCTTCTTGTGAATTAATTTCGCGATTTTCAAACTTTCTCCGAGAACTCGGCAAGAGCCGAGCTTGTTTGCCGAGTTGAAGTTATTAGAACACATCTTTACACGATTTCGCCTATCGCGTTTCTGAATTGCGCTAAATCTCATCTCTCTCTCGAGGTTGCGCTCGAGTTTAACCCAATTTCGCGCAACCTTCTTCGCGACGGCGAGGAAGAACTGAGGGATCGAGCGCGAATGACGAAGACAAAATGGAAAAACTGCGCAGAAAGCGAACAAAGAAACCGGGAGCTTCATAAATAACGTAACGACGAAGTTTCGCGATCGTTCTAAGTCGCGATATCACGCTTGACATAATCGTAAAAAGAAGTCGAAGCTTGGTACACGGTATATCCGCGGAAGTTCCTTTCAGCGCTAATGTTGCGATATCCATCAAAGTTAATCGCGTTGACATGGTAACGAAGAAGGTTTCTCAAATGTGTTCAGATTGAAATTTCATATAGAGAGTATATAGAGAGAGTAGTTGAAATTTTGATCAAACTTCACGATTTTATTGTATGACTTTACTAATATAAAGCAAAACGATCAAATATTTTAATTGCAAAACACAATCGAGAAGCCAGATTTTTTAAAACTAACTTCACAACTTAAAATATATTAGAGAATAAAATATATATTATAAAAATATATATTATAAATATATATTAGAGAATAAATATATTAGAGAATATCTCTCTCTCTCTCTATTTAATATTAAACAAAATGAAAAATTAATTGTCTGTTTCTCCAAAGAGAAATTTGCGAAATAGCGCGATCTAGAAATGTTAGAGTGGCCTTGGCATTGTGTTCAACTGATTTGATTATTTCACATAGACTAAATATAAGTAATTAATGAAAGCTTAATGTTGCTAATGAAAGCACTAGTCCTGTCAGCATAATGGAAACCTTCAAGCGATGTCTTTTCTCGAATACAAATTGCTTTGCTAAAAGAAAATTGATTAAAGTACAGAGAAATGCATCTAGTATTTTTCTCTCTCGATATTTTGCACAAGAAAGACGAAACTACTGTGTGTGAGGTACAAAATGGAAAACCGAAAGGAAGAAAACAACCACGAGCAAAGAGAAGAGACACGCGCGTTACAGTTAGTGAATACAATAAAACGTAATCTCAGAAGGTGAGAAACTCTGTGCAAGAAACTGCTCGTTTCCACAGAAATGTCTTTGACGACGACCTTCGAGAAAGAAGAAAAATGCAAATCTAGCCACTTCAATAGAAATTAAATTTCTTGAATTTTTGTTATTCTGTTCTGATCTATTTTGTTAGTGTGTCAATCAATTACAAACGAAATAGATGCTATAATAACACTTTCCAATGTAAAGATTTAATTTGATAAACAGTGCCAAATTCACAGATTGAAATTTATCGTTTCCTGCCAGATTGAGATATAGACGCGAGACTTATTAGTTAATTAACGCGCGATGCAGCTCCTACGCATCCGAAGATCGTTCGGCAAAGAGTAATTAAACTTTTCGACATCGTTGCGATGATCGGCTGCAATTCCTGCTGTAAGACTGCAGCAATGCACGTTAACGCGTCAACTTTCTCGTCGACGAGCGTTTCAATTTCGAATACCGACGATTCAATTTTGATTAGCGACGGAAGTGTGCAAGCACGAGTGTAGCGCTTTATGCAGGCTACTATATATAGTCAAAACGATTATTTCAGCTACATTATAGCTCGGTCGTGGAATTTCAGGAAAATTTCCGTTCTTTGTTCGCCGAAAGTGTACGGCCAGTCCCTCATAAAACTAATTAATGGTACACTCTTTGTCTTCCTACATCATTCTGTACTTATTAGTTGAAATTTTCCACACGACGCCAGATGGAGTCATAAATTCTGTTTCCGAGCAAATAAAAGATTTCCAAATCACTTTGTATCGAGGAAATTAATTAGCCGGCAACGCGAAGTATTAATCAGTAGCCATTTTTGCTTGGAAACCGTAGCAGTAGTGAGTATACAAGCAAACTGAATTACCTACTACTTTGCTACGTGTCCTCTCACGAAAATATAATCTTTCAGCGGCGAACGCGGTCAAAATATATGTGTCTCTTCAAGCACGTCTCGTCAGAAAATTCCCAGCGGACCTGTTATCGCCATTGAATTTACCTCTCGAGAAATTTTAACGTTAATTAATGGCATCGACCATCCATTAAGCGCGACCGAAACTCGATTACCCTCACTGGCTACACAAAATTTTCGTATAACAATGCGAACCGTAACGCATTACGCGCTTGTTTGTTCTGTGCACGTTCTGTGTGTTTTATGCGGTTACATGCGAACGAGAATTGCAACGCGCGCGCGCGCGAACGAGCCTTACCTCTACCTCGGATATTTTTCCATCATTGAGAGCAGTGATGCATCAGAAAAGACCGAATGTAAAATTCAAATAACAAACGTACGTTTCGACTATTGAAATATGCATCTTGCGTGTATGCAGGTGTATGTACCGTAAAAATATTGATGTTTCACAAATTATATCGAAAAAAAAATCACAAAATCGTCGTGCAAACTTGCATTACACATTCATGTATAATGTGCGTGTAGAATAAATGAATCATTCATCGCGAAAACGGAAGCAAATGTCTAGAAAAAAAAAAAAAAAAAAATATGACTTGACTTCTTGTATCAAAATTGTAATATTTTTATTTGAATTGTTATTTAATTTAAAACTGCGTTGACATTTGTAACAAGAATATGATTACATTCGTATTCTCTTGATACAAGTGCGATAGTATGTTTGTGATTGCATGGACACAAAAGTTTCAACACGCTATTGGCCGTCCATTAGCCACGTGGGACAAAACTCGATTAACCGTTCAATCTAACAGAACTTTCAACTCGGTTACAACCAATGGCTCATTCGGTTTCCGGGACCGAGTCACACACGCGTGTAACTACGCGACATTGTATCAAGACACTACTCCCGAGTCGTCGTATCCCACGACGTGCTCGTTCGTAATTTCACGGAAGACCGTATAGCAATAATTGATCGTTCTCTCTCTCCACGTGGCGCGACCTGCGGAAATAAATGTTTAACCCGGGGATGTAATGTTTGTCCTTCGTGCACTCGCGACGACAGGATAATTTGTTTCGTTTCACGATAAGAGATCAAAAACACGAACAACAATGAGTAAGAAAAAACACGAAAGGAACACACGGTAGAGAAGCGCCTGTCGTGTCGCACGTGAGCGACCGCGCGGTCGACAAATTAGTCGAGGGAAAAATGAATGAAGAAAACCCGGAATGTCGATGGTTTTCCTCATCAAAGAAAGTAATTAGCGTAATGCGTGTTACTTTCAAGTTGCTTGTTGAGAAGCAGAATTTTCGCCGCTCTTCCGTAGTCGAAAGTAAGTCTTGTTAATAAATAAAAAAAAAAAATTCATGTTTAAATACAAAACAGTTATTAATGAATCAACAGGAGTATCGACGAGAGTAAATACGTCTGTCTTGTCTTTGTGAGCGGCATAATGACGCAAGGTCAAGCGCAATTTCACGCTGCCGTTTAACGAGAATATTCTAACGAGCGAGTTTTGCTCGTTAGATTCTGTTTCTCTATGCGATTAGAGGTGCAAAGTCACATAGTTTCTCTCGCACAACTATTAAGACATCTCGCGATCATCGCTTGACAAGAAACATCATCCTTGCGCGTGTTTGCCTAACTCGAGTGCAAACGCGACGCTCGTTTGTGGCTTCGTTTTGACAAATTAGAGTACACGTACGTTACGAGCGAACAATGATACGACGAGTTTCGTTAATAAATCATGATTTGTCGTTGCAACGCACGCGTGTGTAATAATAAAGATAAATTATACTAACAGAGAATTATACTAAGAGAGACACAAGTTTGGAAATTCTTCTTGACATAAATTTACATTCTCCTTTTCCTAATGCAATATCGCAGATTCTTTGCGTACTTTGAACAATTTAGAGAGACTTAAACTTTGTTTTTTTTTTCTATACATTATTTGATAATGAGAATTGAACAAGTAGAACAGGCGAATAATGAATGGATGCGAATCCAATAATCACAATAAATCTGTTACATCCGCTTCTCTGTGTTAAAATTTTAGACATTTCGCGGATTCGCCTCGCATTATCTCCGCGCATGTGTCTAGTAATAAATTAAGCGCGAGTTATCTGTGCGAATATTACATTTCTCCCGAGCTACAACGATCCCGAGCACTCTCGGAAAGCATACATCAGTAACGGAACACGCTCGGATGTTCCACAAGCTCCGCAAGCACGGCACGCCATAAAAGGCCAGCTACAGCGAGAAAATCATTTCTCGTCACGGTTAGTTAGCAATGGAAGTTTCGCTCCTCCGCCTCTTTTGTCTTATCTGCTCGTTCTCTTTCTCTCTTCATCTCTGTGAACTTCAGCGTGTCGAGCGAGTTTCGAGCTTTCCATCAACCCTTCTGTTTCGTACAGTGTTTTTAACGAATACAAGTATTACAACGACTTTGCTTATTTGCCACAAATAAAATAAACACATGAATAATTTGCGTTTAATACGCCGGGAACGTCTCTCGCACATGTATTATGCTCGCTCCTCGCGGACGAGTAAATTGCCAGTCTATTGCAAATTAAAGAGCTCCATTTGAGAACCGACGCTTTTAAAGGTTAATCCCGGATTTCCGAGAACGCGGGCAAATAGAAGCGCCGCTAGAAAAACTCTCAAACAAAAGTACGATAGTATAAAGCGAAATAGAAAATAATTTTGCAAGTTTGATTGAATATAAGATCTAATATTATATTTTATGGGTCTCTGTACTTTTTTTGAAAAATTTATGACACTTAATTAAAAAATTGAAAGTTAAGAGTAACAAATAAAAAAAATGCTCAACACGTTAAAAATAAATCTATATTCGTAAGTACCGTAGAAAAGCTTTACTTTTATTATTTTTTCAACATATCGTTACCTCTGAAATATTTATAGAACAAATTCGACGAATAAAAGCGATATATAAAAATTAAAATATAAAATAAACACACACATCGCAGTTATATTTTTAATATAAAATAAACACACTTCGCAGTTATATTTTTAATCACAGAATCGCGGTTGTAATTGTTTTTAATACACCGTTTTTTGGTACAAACTTGTTTCAAAGATTAAAATTTCAGATAAAAATGCTTAAATTAATTTACGCAAGAACGTGAATAGTGAATAAAACAAAAAGGAATATTTGTATAAAATAAGACAATTTCAAATGTCTATATGAAATAATGCAACGATTTAACTTTGTGAATTATTCTTTACATTTACGAGAGAATTTTCAATAAAACTTGAATCAAAAGGAATCTAGAAAGCGTCGACGCACGCAAATTAGAATATCAAACAGAGAGAACGGTTTATTTCTACACTCAAAGAAAGAAAAGCCATTCAACTCTTTCACGACATGCCACTAATGTCATCTTCGTCATATCTACACTATAAATTCTCACGATTGTGCGTGACAAACTGAAGTGTGAAAAAAAAACAAGAAGCGGATATACCGGGGCAAAAGAAAATTTAAAATTTATTCTTTTGTGGAAAATTTTCCACATAATTGCGCAAGATTCTACAAGTCCAGCGGATCGCGATTAAACAGAGGACAATTCTACAACGTGTGCGGACGCATATTGGCGTGTCATTCTCCCACAAAAGCTGCCGCAGCATCTCCCCACGCACGCACTTATACACCACTACACGCTACATTTCCACGTTCCTGCACTAAGTACTATTGACATGCGTCTCGGTCGACCAAGAACTCGACGATAGAATGTTATTGAGGGTAGAGATAGCTGCTGCGTAGGTGGCAACAAACACAGCGATAAAACCTGAATTCACATACGAATTTTCGTCTCTCTCTCTCTCTCCGCGCGCTTAATTAGACCGGTGGTAGTAATCACATATATACCGCGCAACTCGTTAAATTCTCAACAACACACGGTAATCAGCAACGAGAAAATTTTCCAGAAATATCACCCGTGATGTCCCGTTACGCGCGAACCGTCGCAGTAGCCCTGACCTTCGCTCGAAACGTTCCGCCATGGTGCAAGGTGTGTAGTTCAAAGTGTTTCTCGCGTCGTCGAATCGTCGGAAAATCGCGCGCGAGAAACCTTTGTATAAAGGTCAGATTATATACCGGAGCGTAAGCAAAATGCGAAAGTGAAATGTGATAGCGACTTTATCGCGCGCGCGAGGAAAGAGAGATAGAGGCGAGACAGTTCTTCCTGCGGCAAAATAACACTCGGAAATACTGATAACACTCGCTGCGCGTTTCACATCCGGAGATGTTGTTTCTGTATTTTATATGGAAAAGACGAAAGAATAGCATAACATTTTTCTCCGAACCGAAGCGATCAATTTCCATTTCTCGCTGCAGCTCAATAAACGGCGAACGAAAGGTCAGAGACGTTCTGGTCTTCATCGTGTGTTAATACATTAATAGCACTCCGGGAGTGGCAAAAGCTAATCAAATATTTTACGATCAACACCTAGACAATCATTACGTTATAAATGTCTATTAATACATATTAATAGGCATATTTTCTAAAATAATTTTTACAATTTTCTAAGTTTTCATAAATTTGTTGTGCACAAGAACTTGCAAATTTTTCTAATAGTAGTATAATTGTTCTCTGTAGAAAATTGTATCCCTCTAAAAAAGACCAAACTTCAATGTAAAATATTTTAAAGATAAATTTCACTTCAGAGCGACGTTAAAAACCGCGTTAAATATTACACATCGATCTCATTGTCAGTCGTGTAGTCTTCGAATAAATGGTTTGCACGGTCGGGATGAAAAGAGAAACAAACGCGAGACTGACAGTAGTCAAATCAAAGGAGAGAAGAGAGAGAGAGAGAAAAAAAAAAAGAAAGAGTGACGCGAAACGGAGAAAAAGTCTCTCGCGCTGTCTCTCCACGAATGACATCAAAGTCGCAGCATAAAGACAAATCGATGCTTGCGCTATTATAAAACTTGGTTGAATTGCGGCGCCGCGCGGTGAGATCACATCGTTACATTAGCATGAGATCGATGAGTCGACAATCTCTTTCATAATCTTTGAAACGCGATCGCGAGTGCAAGAGCCATTTAAAATTTTGGCACGTATCCGAAGTAACGTGGCCATTTTCCTTGCGTAATAGCGAAATTGCTTTTCAGCGCGATCCAACGCATAATGCTTTTTAATTATTTCGGCAAAAGTGATTGTAAGTGATTATGATCAAATTATTGTTACTTTAAAATTCGCGCGCGTACTCTAAAAGATTAATTCCAATTACAAGCTTCCACCGAGGTAACGTAACGTTGTATATTGAAAACTTTGGCACGTTTTCAGAGCTATAACGTCGTTCTCAATTTTTCGCAAAATATACGTCTAGACTTTATGAAGCTAGAGTACAGTATATCGGAGAATTTTGCGGTCACCGACTAGAGAGCAGGACATTTCATTGGGCGCGTCTCGATAGACCGTCTCATATCGAAAAAGCGCACACACGTGGCATGTAAAAGCTGCGTACGTATGAACGCGGGCTTTCCCGTCGGGGGTGGCGTCCAAGTAGGTCAGACACTGTCCTGACCCAGATGATTGCGGGTGACGTCATGACTAACCTCCCTTTAATCTCCCTCTCGCCCTCTCGCAACTACATGCACCTTCGTCAAAGTGCGGCCACGCTAAGTACCTCGGCCAAGGTGGACTCCTCGCCGCCTCCTTTCTCGCGTCTTCCGAAAAGCCGCTCGAACCACCTTTACCAAAGCTCCGTGATGACAAGTTGGACGACGGTATGTACGTGCCTCGCGTGGAAACTCGGCGCTTTCCCGCACGTGTCAGCAAAACTGACGCGATATAATTGTTGCATGGTACATTATAAACGGTGGCGCACGCCGGAACGGGGTAGCAAGAAAAAATTGCCGGTAAATCACGCAGAACTGTTTTTCAGCGCACGCGCGTAATTCCTGTAATTTACATCTCTCGAAAGAACGAGCTCGAAAGTGCCTTCGTAGTAAAATTCGTGCCGGTCGATTGTTATCGCGAGTTATTTTATTCCCAAGACAGTATAAAAACAAAGAGTAACGCTGCTTGCCGCGGAGATCGCAGTGATAGTGTTGTGATTTAAGCAGACGCGGGAATAATTACACGCGCGGCTTTACCTACCTACTTGTTAGATCTTGTGGGTGCTTCTTTTGTATCTCGTTTTAAGATAATTAAAAAAAAGATAAATTACCTATGCACTCGAATCCACTTGGTCTCTTTATCAACAGTCGTTGCAATTAAGCAACCAAAAGAGATAAATATTACGACACATTACAATTTACTGCATATTAAGTTGTAAACTAATTTATTCAAAATAGACAAAATATATTTCTGTGCGTTATTTGCATAATCAAAGAAACTGAAACTCTCTTCAAATCCCCATCGTCGCAACTAAAGTTATTAATATTTTACGCAATAGGAGAGAACGCGAAGATCTGAATATATATGATGTAGCACAAAGACTACTATTTACAAAGTCCACCCGCATGAACTAAACTCATGACTTAACGAGCACGCGGTATTCCTGGTTTGCAACACCGCAGCAAACTGCAAGCGAATTTCGTCACTCGAACTTCGACGAGATCGTGTAATTAATTCAAGCGTATCTGTCTCCGGATGGAACAGAAGCATGCGCGCGCGAGAAACACGTCGTCGTTTACGCGCGCGTGGACCATAAATCACATTTCCGTGAAATTTAAGACACGCTCGCCGTTATACAATCCGAACGTTAACGTCGCGGATGTTTATTACCACTGTATTACGAACGATGATGCGCAGAAAGCAAACACCTTCATTTTCCGAGACGGAACTCATCAACGTGTATTATTAAGTAGCTAGATTTGTATATGTATATCCATTTATATTCGCGATTCTGTCGCGATAATTTTCGAGTTGTGGACGCAATTTTTCTATTCCGTGCAAAAAAATTAAGTAGAGTGGGTAAAGAAAATGTATGTGTGTGTAATTCTTCGTAACGAAAATACGTGCATCTAGCTAATTGCGCTGGTGCGCTCGCAAGAAAACAGTAGCATTTTAACGCTGGAGAGAATTATCGATAAAAGTTCAACTTCTTTTTTTTTTTCTATTACAGTTCCTCTCGTGATTTTCATTCAACATAAGTAGCTCGAGCGGAAATCATTTCGAGAAAACCATTTTGTTACACGAGAAAAGGCATTCCTATTTTTCCTTGTCATTGCTGTTTTAAATCATGTCATTCGGCGACTCTACACTTCTACACGCAAAACAGTCGTTACAAAATAAATTACAATCTCTACGCACAGCAAATATGTAGCAAATTTCGTTTCCGAGGTCTCATTGCCAATGTACCGATCTTCACGAATTACGTCGTGAAATCGATCACTAATGGAGACAACCCGCGTGAAATGAGATAAGGTAAATGATCCCGTTACCGACTCCCGCATATTACCGGAACGTGTAGGCTCTGACGGCATACCCGGACATATATATAATCCCTGCATATTTGCATAATACATCGACCGGGACGCACAAGCGCCACCGGCAAAGAGCGTGCGTGTGACATTTCGTGTACGATGCGCGAAGCAAACTACTTACACACATACGGTGTGTGATGTAGACCGATGACGCGCGCGTCTCGACCATGTGAGAATATACCGCTGGTAATGAACGGAATTCGTTAATAAACGACCATGAACGTCTCTGCGAACGCAATAATGATAAACGTGCGGCTTTCGCGTGCGCGATTAATTTTTCAAAAGAAGAATTTTTGTTACGCAATTATGATAATGATGATGATGTATTTTATAATATAATTCGTGTTCAACATTTTCTACCGAGTAGTTAACTCGTAATTGTTGTAACAATGCTCGATGTGTGCTTACATTATTTCACGTATAAATGATTAGTACTTATCATGCGAATGCGCACGCATCTCGTTGTAACGCTCGTTACAACAAGAAATTTATCAACTACATACTGAACACATCTACCTCGATCAACCATCATTCCCTTTGACGACGTCTCGCACACGGGTGTCGACGGATACGCGCCGCCGGTCGATATTTCGCTATGTTTGCGCGGCCTCGTTTCTGATTCCTCTTTGTTCCTACTTTACCACTGCCATTTTGTAAACGAGCACGAGGACTTAACCCTTACGATTCGTGAAAATAGACACACGCAATAATATTCCGCGTTTTCGTGCATTTTTCTATTTTAACCTTCCGCGAAACCGTCCTAAATTCCGAAGAACATGCAAAAGGCAGAAATTACTATTGCAATCATTGTACGGAGAAGTTCGTAGTATTACTCTTATTACGGAAGTGGAAAATTACCATTTCGAATCCCGGAGGATTCTCTCGAGGAATATCAGTTTCTGATTGGTATGTTTTAATAGATATATATATATATGCGAAAGCAACTTTGCCGAGCGAAAATTGTAAGCCGCGGATTTTCTCGTTCAAATATATATATATATATATAATAATTCCGAAAATTATTAACAATACGGCCAATTTCCAACGAAAACATCGTAATGAGAAATTATGTTACTTTGAAAACTTAATTGGGTAAATTACGAAGACTCGAGCGCCGCAGATTATATTATTCGGAAAACGCGAGTGTTGTATGTATATGAGCGTTTTAATTAATTTCACTGACGCGATTCGGTTTCGCAATCGCTCGTCTACATTATGTGCATAATGTGAAAGAGGATGGAAACGTCGCGGATGCGCCATCGCTGCTGCGCGTCGCTTTGTTATCTCGTGTGCGGGTCAGACACGATCTCTGCTGTAATGCCATTAAAACTGCATGTTCGGTTCCTTGTATTCGAGAGCAAATTCCCGGTAACGTATGCGGCAAACTCTAATGGTCGTTACTACTTGCGGCCACGAAGTTAAATTTGAAATATTTCTTGATAACGTGTTCGACCGTTGCAGCTAAGTTTCTTTTGATCTGTCCAAACTATAATTTACAGAACGACTGCAGAAAGCAATTCATGTCGCGCAAGAATAATTGTTCTAATATGATTCTCGCAACTTTCTTCTTGGAATATTTGCTCCCTTTTTTCTGCGTGTTAATAGTTTTTTAATAAAATATTTAATAAGATAGAATATATAGAAACATATACGCAAATTCACGGAAAAAAATTTTTGCTGAAATAACAAAGAAAATTAGATTATTACAAATTTTTCTTGCTGCCTATACAACAGCAAGACTTTTTTTTCGCGAAATAACACGTACGTCTACGATTACTTTGAGATATTTGTTTATCTCAGAATATATCTGTCGAGAGAGGATATATAGACTGTAATAATCGGTTGCGAACACAGCAACACCGCCGCAAGCCAATACACAAACGATATCCGTACATATGCTCTGCTATCCTGTTATCTAGACAGATTGATAGAGACCGTGTTGATTACTAACGTGTACTCTGTATATAGATTTTATATCGTGCGCAAATATTAATCGGTAAACTTAAAAACTTCCGTGTGTAACACACCGTATGCATGTATTATTTATAAACAGAGATTTCAAAATACATATGTATAGAACCGGTCAGATTCGCGAATCTATTGTTGCCGCAACACGCGCTTCAGTTAACACAAATCGCGTTTATAATTGCAATGACGCAAGTTAAACGCATCGTGCAACAATAGTTGTTAATCACCATTTACCTCGCCCAATAATTAGTCACATCTAAAATTACTTGTCAATATATTTCTGCACAGTATGTTTATACAAATATATCAAGTGCAAATATACAAACGTAAATGCAAATACAATGGCGCGAAATTAACGCATTCTCCGCGATATTCCCCTCCGAAATATCTCATAACTTTCGATATATTGCGTGGTAGCTCGATTTCTCTTCGCATACTTCGAATTCGAGCGATAATAAAAGCTTTTGAGAACGGACACTTTTGAGCCGAGAGCTCTTGCAATATCTTGCACAAAATTGAATTAATTGCAAACGCGACGTAATAAAAGACGCGCGAGCGAATATAAGACTCCTCGTTTGCTCTAGAAGAAACGCCTCGCTTTCAAGTTCAAGGCTGAAGAGCCAGCGGCGAGCGCGGAGAACGCGACCGAAGAGGCTCGCATTTTCCCTTACGAGACACCTGTCACGGCGCACCACCGCGATGGTGCGCGCAGAAAGAGAGAAAGAAAACCCACACACGACACGTGAAAAACCTTTACAGCCCGTAAAGTTTCGTTATACAGGCGACGGCGAACTGGGACGCGGTTATATGTTCGCCGCGAACACGAACAACGGCACGCCGCACAGACGCGAAACGGTAATGGAAAAAAGGACGACGTTTATTGGGAAAACCGACTTAATGGCTGGCAACACTTTTGACTTTGTACCGCGTAATGAATCGATCAATGTGGCGAGCGAGAGCAATTGGCGAAAAAGGTTCCGTCAACTGCAATTCGCGTTACGAGCGCGGAAAGAAAGCGCTTTGTTCGAAAGAAAAAAAACGATTTCCAACATATAATGATCGTATATAGACTTCCGAGTGTAATCTACCTGAAATTTAATTGAAATTTAATTGAACAAAAAAATCCGTTATCAATCGTATTTATCAACTATTTTGCAATCGCGATATCACGAAAATTCAAGGCACGCCACGCGCACCGATTAAACCGAGAAATGCAATAACCGCGACAGAGAAATTGTATTAAACTGACGTGATTGCATCCAGAGAGATGTGACGGGAGATGTGATTTCAAAATGGCGAGATATGCACAATATTTTTGGAAGGAAAATTTTCCGTCCGGAATCGTTCGATCATATTAGCGCAAACGCAGACGCGCGCAAGCGCAGATTTACACGTAAATTTCGTATCAAACGTATTCGTAATAAATCGCAATTCGTAAACAATCGCAAACGTGAAAATCAATTTTTTCCGGTATAATATAGCTTCGCGTACACACATTTCGTCGAGTGCCATTATTCCGCACGTGCGGAACGGCACGAAAGACAGAGCGTCGAGAAACAAAACGAGTTTGCGGATGCAAATTGTCGACGAGTTGACCTTTTGGAAGAACCATCGGTCACTCGTCGCTTTGGGCTTGTATACATACGAGGTTATCGATTTTAGTTGACACGAAAGCTTGATTATCGAGCTTTCAATGATTAGCTGTTACGCCTACGCCAGAGAGTCTTTTTTTTTTATATTATCTCGTCGTGTTTATTTTTAACACGCGATTTGCGAATGACGGAAACGTAAACGAACTTATATTGATTCAGTTTTACATCACCGTTTTTCTCTTTCATTTTACATAACATTAAATTTCAAGCTGTGAATTTAAAGATAACGTGTCGCAAAATTCTACTGGAAGCTACGCTACTTACACACGAGCCAAGAATAATGATGTAAACAATTTCGTTAAAGGTCGCTGCTTAAAACACAATGCTAAGTATTGTACGTGAGCGGCTAAAGTATTAACTACGCGTTAAACGATAGATAGCTCGTGAGGTAGGTTTCAGTGAAAAAAAAAAATTCATCAAGATGAGAAACGAGCTGGGAAATGAGAAACGATAATAGAGAGACGGAAAGTAGCCGCTCTAAACGACGCTCGTTACTAAAGAGGTTGACAAGATATTTGCGCCGCGACATAATTCTGTAAGTTTACGGCAAACGAGATATAATCTACTCTCTCCCTCTTTCGTTTCATCTCAGAAATCACTAAAATATTACGCAAACTCATCTCGACTTTCAAAAAGGGCTTTTTGTGGGATTTGCGAGATTTGTTGAAAATTCTCCTTGTCGTTCATCTTTGCAAAACTTTTCTTGTGTAAGCTTTAAAGATGATAATTTTCTTCAATAACTAAATCGTTATGAAAAAATTATTATCTCAATTAAAAATGCTTAATAAAACTGGTTGAAAAAGTGACATAAAGAACTGTTACTAGACTGCGACGCGTATATTTTTAGTTTTCATTAATGCACTTTACGCGTGCGTGACATCGAGTTTTAAAACGGATTAAACAGCGGCGTTGCGAGAATAGTTCGCAATTAATTTTCCACATCGCGCGCATCACACGACATACCTATATTTTCAAGATAACTTTGAGCGATATTAGCTTAGACTGTCATATTTTTAATTATTATTAATTTATAGACGTGTGTGATCTCTTTACCATCAGCCAAGTTGATTGCAAGCAAAAATCGCGGATCTCTCGCTTTCATTTCGAGTTAAATTAACAGCACGTACACAGCACGGTTCGTTCTTTCCTCCCTATACGAATCGCGATAATTAGTCTTCAAGCTCGCTTTTGTATTCAACGCAGATGTTACGTCGACTCGCTCGTCGTTTGTTATGGTAATGAAACATTTAATTACTAGTAATCTCATTATACCTGACGATAATGCAGTGCGTAATTCGCTTCGGCAATTGCTAAAAGTGTTATCTGCGGAGAAAATCTAGTTTCAGCAAAGCAGAAATTATCAAATGAAATATTAAAGCATGAATTTATATATATCTTTAAAAAATAGAATTTTTGAACCAATTTTCGGGATTTTATTTCTTTAAGCATTAAAATAGAATATAAGGTTTTATATGGATGTGCGTTAGTTCATCTTTTTTAGCGGTAAAAAAATGTATATGGAATCTGACATTCTCGACAGGCTATCATTCTCCAATCGTAATGTTACACGTCGACAAATGTCCTCTCAAATTTAGACATATTCTAACATCCTTATAACATCATATTACTGGCATTTTAGCTCAAGCTGACGGTTAGTCGATACACGACGAGCGCATCTCGCGATTAAATTTGGTTCGCGCGTTGTGCGTAACGGCGGCGTTTTATTATTTAGCTCGTCATAGGATCTGACAGACGCCGCGGCGAAAATCACGCCTCTTTCCGGAGTTCTCTAGGCTTCGCGTGAAAGCAGAACCGTGATAGACTTTTATTTCCTTAATCACGGAAATAAAAAATCACCGCTGAAACTTAATTGACTTCGAAAATTACATATCCGCTCAAAATGAGATAGGGAGTTTACATCATTCAAACTGGAACCGCGGCTTTTCTTTGTAATTATTTTCCGTGATTATTTTTAATTTTGACGCACGACACCGTGAAAGTTAATAGATAACGAACTTTAAAAAAAAAGTCGACGCTCGGATCATCGCGCGCGATACTTGTGCACCCGTCGGCAACGTGCATCGTCGTAAGCGATGCACTCCGAGAGTCACTCCTACTAAGGTCAAGGCTCGATATCGATCAGTCGCTGAATGTCTTGCTGAAGAGCTTCTACTGCTGCATCCAAGAATGATGCTACGCTGCAATGACAGCGTAACATGCGCGAACATGCCTGTCGAGATTGATCAGATTACGATCGAGTATGAAACTTTTGACTATTTCGAAAGTAATAGTTTCCAATGTTACAAAGTATATATCCTTCTTAATAGTCCTTCTTAATAGTTTTCTAAAAGCTCGTTTATTTTCTGTGTACACGTAAATACATACTCTTATGTATATTAAAGAAAGTATTGTAAAACAATTCTTTAACCGCACTGTGCATTTAAAAAAATATTTAAAAATCGAACGAAACGACGATGAAAACCCACGAAACGCGGATGATTTCAATCTGTGATGCTTATTATTATTGTCAACAACACGTTAAATAATAACGACGATCTACATTATGAGAATTGTTACTAGGAGTACGTAATAATGCGGAACTGTATTAAATTGCGAACTGTATTAAATTAAATGAGTGAAATTTGCAAGTGGAGAATTATATCGCAAACAGGAGGAGAAAATATACATATTTCTTGCATAAATGAATCGTTACATTACCAAGTTGTAGCTCATTTTCGTTTGCGTTGCATGTAAGTTATTAGAATTGTAAAATAAATATATATATCTCTCTCTTATTCGTCGTATTTCAGTACAAGCTCACTGTATGCAAATTTGTGTTCACGGTATAAAAGATTCGGAAAAGAGCACGTTATAATTTCTATTTTTAAAAAGTTATAAAGAACACAGATATTTGTTGCTAAAATTCCAGTTTTTTTTATAGAAGTCTGTTATCGTAACGTTATTGAAAAATAATAGGCAATTGTTCTTGACATAGTGAATAATATGCGAGCGACGCGTCGCAGAAAGAGAAAGGAGCGAGAGAGAGACAAAATATGTAAAAAATATGACAAAAAATGAGATTTTCAATTAGATTACCTTAGAGATATGGATAAAAATCAAAGGACGAGACTATGAATAAGCAATGCCATTTTATCAAAACTCATCGAGAGTACATCAATAATCCGTTGACAAATACAAAGTTCTTGCCGTGTCTCATCGACACATGATACGCGGACAGATAATGACAAACGAGCATCGACACATATTTGCCTGCATATTTGCACTGTATCAATAATTTTGAGACCTTGCGCTATCAATCTGATCAAATCGATAACGAAAATATATATGTTTCATATATTATTTTATTAAATTTGCGAAAAACAATTGTAAAGCTAAAACTACGTGTATATGATTTATATCTCAATTTATATTGTTGCCGGAAAAAAAAAGAAATGTAATTCAGCTCCCGGAGTGCACGTCAAAAATTTTTTTCTGATTTTTGTTTGCTACATGTATTGAGATAACAATAGGCGAATATCCAACACGTACAGATCGCCGCGATGCGTTCATTAAAATGGACCGTCCATCAGCCGCTTCGCGCAACCTTGAGCCGTCGTGTGCTTGCGAATTCCGCTAGTATCTGGAATCGACATTCGATATATACGCTCGTAGGCAAGTGTACGCGCGAGAGGAGAAATATCGTACGCGAGAGAGGAGAAATATCGTATGCGTGAAGCGCGGCGAGCGAGAGTGAAAAAAGTTCAAGGCTCTCGGGCCATCGATTCTCATCAGCAGCTCCACAGCACAGTATCGGTAAAGATAAAGTGTGGGGAGAGGAAAAAAAAGAGTAAGAGCGGTCACTGCCATTTGCTGTTGCACGAGAACAGAAAAGTGCGTTTAATTCTGTCGATTCTGTCGATGGCAAATGTCATCCTAAAAAAAAAAAAATAAATGCCACGTGACATTTTGTACTTGAATTGTGTAATGTCCAATATAAAAGAACGAAAACGGAAAAAATATCGCCGCGGCACAAGTATAACTATTATTACTGAGAATCTTCTCGCGGAAAATCCATAAAAAGCACCTTTAATTAATTTTTAATAAAGTTACAAAGTTAAATACAAGCGAGTCGAAGATATACGTCGATATATATATATATATATACGGCAACACGTCGGAAAAAAGTGACGAAGTAACATCTATTTCTCCGTCAGAAGAGCCAGTTGGAAAGCGAGCGACAGCAACACTAGTTACAAGCGATCGAACAACGCGGAATAAAAAGCATCGCTGGCATGAGGAAACCTGGCCAAGCTGGCTACTCGCCTATTCGTGGTGGGAACATCGGGAACAGGGTGTCGGTGGTGGCGGTCGGCCTTGCCGTTATCGCTAGCTTTTCGCAGAAGTCCACGCACAAACCCGAGAGATGCTCGCGTCGGCGACAGCAACGTGGTGTGAGTCAGCCCCCGGTTAGAGCGTAGTCGGGTCTCTCAAACGCGACGGGATGGCGTTGCGGATCAATACCAACTGCTCCTATTCTTCGGCTGTGTATGCACGTCCGTAGTCTCTCGCGCGCGCGACCGAGACAAGGGCTTGAATACGCGCGCGCACAGTTCTGCCTCATGTCAGTTTGTGTGTATGTGTGTATATCTCATCTATGTTACACGGTTTTTCAATTTTTTTACAGATTTTGTCATTCAAAAAATTCGGCATTCCGTAAAAAGTTTTTGTAAAAAAAACAACGGGTTAGATTTCTTTTATTTTTCATCAAAAAAATAGACAAAAAAATCATGACACACACACACACACACACATTCATATTTATTTTGATTAATTCGTGATCCGTAAAAAAAACACGGTGGGATAACTGCATACAGAGAATTACCACTGAACGTCACGCTTTTGCACGACTGACTCTGCTCGGGTCATCTCCACTTGTTGACCAGTGATTACGGTCGCGCTTTGATCAGACGCTCCAGAGGGAGTCGTATAATATCGCGACGTTCGGTCCCTTAGTTCTCCGTTCTGTGACGCTGATAGACAACGCATGTACATACGTTAGATGAATAGACAATCCGCCTCGGGGATTATCGTTCACGTTTAGTTTGCTGTCTCGTGGTACTATTATTAGTTTAAAGAAAGTGACGCTGACTGACGCGCACTGAGTTTCTCTTACGCGTTTATAATTGCGATTTTTAAGAGGATTTCTCTTTGCTACACAATATTCTGATATCGTGAATTATCGTTGATACTTTTGCACGTAAATAATACAAAGATATAATTTGAATTTTGTATAGAACATAAAATACTATTCGTTCTTGCACTTTAGAATTTACGATTATTGAGATATTTTCTATCGCGTAGCTGAAATTAAAAGTTACAGAAGTGATTTTTCTTCAAAATTATTAAAAGATCTATATAAAGTTAATTTACTGTTTATGCATATATTAAAATAATTTGTTTCGTATCTTCAAACTGCTCAACGCAATAAATCTTTATCTTTCCAAGTTTATATACAATAAAACATTCAGATCTGATTCGTTTTCTGTCACAAATCTCGCAAAGAAGAGAGATAGAATATTAATTGCAAGGTTTCGTCATTGCTTGTACCGAGTTTTGCGAGATTTCCATTCGGGATACATTATGTAAACGAAAACGCGATTTTCGTTGTACCGTAAATATCTACTACGTAAGTTCACCGGAAAAGAGAGGATTACTAAATAGATGCGTTTTATGTGATCGGATACATGGAGAACATTCTGGCGAGGATACGCGAAATGAGTTTTACGATATCATCAAACTTCTCTAGTTACAAGGTCTAAACTTTGAAACATAACCACGACCATCCATCGACATTCAAAAGTTCGTACATATACGAATATTGAATATGAGAAGGTTGATATGCAATATATGATGTATCTATATATTTTCGCACTTTTTGACAAGTAAAAAACTACGATTATGTCAGAGATCTGTGTAAGTTATAAAATAAAATTGTACATATTGTAATAAAATTCACGTATTTTTTCAATAAACCTTATTTTGGGTGAATTATTTATTACATGCGTGCATGGAAGACTTTTGCGACTTAAAAAGTCTATTTCGAGAAAAAGAGTACCGTAGACAATATTGATCACGATACAAAGCGGAAGCGGCCATATGTGTCACGAGAAAATAATGGCGCGTGATCGACTGATTGTATGCGATACGCATAAATTGTGTTTTTTTATACCTACCGCGGAAAAAAATAAAGACGTAAACAAAAACGATGTCTGCAAACGATAAAATAAGTGTCGAAATCTTTTATCTGGCGTGGAGATAATGTCTGTGTAGCTGTGCGCGAGATCGCGATACAAAAGAGAGCAGATAACACACGTGAACACCTGCGAAAAATATTCACCACTTCGCATTTTCTCGATCTATTAAAGACTGAATTTTCAATATTAAAATATATATTATTAAATTTACGAAAAAACATATGGAAACACACACACACTTAATAAATGTTTTTAGATATTTGATAGAAATTATCTTCGTACGTATTCGATAGAAAATATTGATAGAAAAATATATAACGAAATAAAAGACTGCAAGCGAAAAATATTATAAAATCGTAAAGTAATGAAATAATAAAATAAATTGAAAAAATATAGAAAGTGAAATGCAACGTTTCATATTTTGTTTCGCGGAAACTACTGCCGATAGTAAAATAAAGAAATAAAAGAATAAAGAGATATATAAGGCATAAATAATGGATGCGTATAAAGTAAATTGTTGCATCAAAAACAGATAGATACGTACATATATTTGCTGTGTATATATACATATTGTATATATATGTATATGCATGATAGCGTAAGCCCGATAACTGAATAAATCTGATTTAGAGCTAAGCTGATGATGTAAAGGTACAATACGAACAGATCGTCTCTTTCGGAAATAAAATCGCAACGCGTTCATGTCGCGACAACAATAACAACTCGTGAAAGCTGCATCCGTCGTCACCCGCTTCGCATTAGATAATTCAATAATAAAAACACGCGATCTGATAATGGACGAGCACCATAGAATCTTGACACGTGTCGATCGTATCTTGGACTCTACACATGCTTCAAAAGAGTTCTCTGTGGTGTCATTATCTTCGTTTTAATATCGATAAAAGTCTCGGGAAAGTCAAATGTCGGAATCGAACGCACTCGTGATTTCATAAAAAAAAAAAAAAAAAAACGTTTCAATGAGACCCGCGCGAACATAAAGAAACAGCGCAAACTTTTTGCTAGCTTTAATATCTATTAAATAGAAATGGGTCGAGCATCGTAGCATTTTCTGTAAGACATATTAATAACGATATCGATTTCAGAGATACTACAGATATGCACGTGTATATTGCGAACGAGAGAGACACATATTCGTCTTTGACATGGCGTGCTACAATTTCTCGATTTAATTGAAATAAAACGAACACGAATTTTGACGTAAACAAGTTAATTTAACTTCAAAATCAATTTCAAATGAGTAAATTTGTTTTTGTGAATTGTTCAAGTCCACTAGACTTAAACCGAACTGTGCCCACACAAACGGAATGATTAAACGCTAACAATGTTGATGCATGATCAATCGAATTTTTCCATCGATATTATCGATGACATCAACATGTGTACGAACGACGCGTAAAAGACGCGCATGTATTGTATACGCGCACAATTTTGGGACGTTCAAAAAGTACGATACACGTATGTACATTCCTCTAATTTCACATGGCGTGCAGACGTCTGCCGTGTAATATGCAACGTGATCTCATTTTGTTTGCCGGCGCTTGTCACGTGATAGTATATCCATTCGTCAAGCATCCCGTCTCTGTAATGCTACCTGCAATAATACTCGACAGTATCTGGCAATAGCGTCGAGTGAATATGTACCCTCGAATTTGCACTTCACTCGCATGCGCTTGCGCGCACAATGTAAATTTATATGCTTAATATTAAAGCCCCGAGTCGAGGTGTCAAAATTGTACGTAAACTTGGCATAACGCAACGTTAAATTAACTACCATTGTTACTCATTACACTGATATAATTTATATACATTTCTCTTTGCAATTATTAATGAATATTGCAATTAATTTACTATTCTAAGTTGAATACATAACTAAAAAGACATTAGAAACAAAAAATAACTAATTTGTTAAATAGTCCATGTTAGCTTTATGAGACAATTCTTAAGTAAATTTCTCCGTCGCACTTTTATTCGCTTTCATTACTTGGATTGATGTGTTGTTCAAAATTATTATTTTATCAAGAGACTTTAGGAACACTAAAGAATTGCACAGTATGGCTTTACTATACCGATGTACCTATATGTTAGTTCGGCGACGTCTCACGAGCGACTATTGTCGAAAAGATGTTATTCTCCAGTCATCTCTACGCACACTCGCATCACGTGGGATAACTTGTCGAAGCCTTAACTCCTGTCTATAATGTTATCTATTTATCTCTTTTCTATCTTTGACATGTCGTTTTTATTCTACATCACACGTCAACGTAATCATAGACGATGTCTCTCCTGACATGTGGACGTGCGATTTGCGATCGGAGATCACCGCGGGACAAGTGGATGTTGCGACAAGCGCGTACGCGCGGTGCATGCATCGCGCGATGCACCGGTAGCCTCTTGAGAAATTACGTGTCACATGCACGTGAGTGTCGTAAAACGTGCGGCGGTCCGTAGCGAAAACGGTAAATCACTGCCGCGATTGCTGACGTCTCTCTGGCAAGGAATCCGAGAAAAATACGACAGCGCTACATAGTTACGCCGTCACTTTGTGACTTATTAGTTGTTGGTTTCGTCGCGCGTATATTTTACGTGTATAAAATCGTTAACCAAGCGGCGAAAGTTATATTAACGTTATTTCCGCCAAGCCTTTCAAACAAATTAATGATGCAGACCGCACGTACATGATGCTATTATTATTAGCGCGAAACACCTATGTACGTATAATAATGTATCGATTAATTGTATAACAAAGTTTGTTATTATTTCGTGTCTCATTATCATGTTACTTCGCAACCGATCGTTAATTTCAGATAGTTCGTAATCTACTAATTGTCACGCGCGTACCTATAACATGTTGTAGAAATAGTCGAGCGTCATTTTCCTTCGGAAAAATTTGCGGGTTTCCAAAAAAAAAAAAAACAAGCGATTTGTCACGATATAAATCTGGCTACCTGCGATTTTCGTATACACGAAACCGCAGAAGAATACATCGTCACGCGATGGAAATTGCTCGAGTCGACTCGGAGCGCATTTCAATAACCCACATTTTCGCGTGATGCCGAATTTGCGAGCTCCAAATCGCACTTCGAACACAGATTTGCATTGTTCGTCCGTCGATACACGCCCGTTCGAGAACCGAAAAGGCGGATGAACAAAAATTCCGATATTCAGTCAGTTACTGAAACATATAAACGCTAAAGTGGCTTCTCTTCGGCCCGGGATGTACAACCGACACGGCCTGATACCGGCTTGTACAGTTCGTCGATACCACCGGCAGTTTTTCGTGCTCGTTGTCGTGTGCACACACGTACACAATATATATGCAAAGCGACAGAAGAGCTTTCTGATCGATGTCGAGTTCTATGGCCAACGACACAGCGAGTATATTCGGTAAAACGTAGACGACGAGAGACGATATCTCGGGGCTGTGTACGTGCCTGTCTTTAAATCGATTGCATAAGTAGTGATGCACATAATGATAATGCTCCGTTATTATTTTTCTTTCCGTTCGCTCGACGATTTTACGACAATTTTACGTCAAGTAGTTCATCGATATTATAAATTATCGTATAGACGCGCGCTATCATCGCGTGCCGAATTCGTCGCGATAAGAGTAATTTTATGAGAAAACCGTCTGCGGAAGCACATTAAGAGCTTCCCTCAATTTCCGAAATGCATAAAACAACGCGCGATTACGCATCGCGTCGGCGGATGTGGCGTCGCGATTTATTATGCCTACGCTCGGCGGGGAATCCTACGCGAGACGAACGCTCTCTGTTACGCATTGGAATTATTATACACGCACGCCCACAACTTTCTCTCCCCCTCGTACATACATCAGCCCGTGCTATTCCAAAGGCATAAATCCTACGGAACCGATGTGTATCGACACCGACGAAGACGCAATAGGGAGCCCGACGAAAAGGGAGCCCGTCGACCGTTGTCGAACTCGCTCCCTCGAGTGCAAAAAGAAAGAAGAAAAACACGTTTCTTCGCATTCATAAAAAAATGAACACCAAATAAAACAAGATCCTATATACACTTCAACTGTGTCTGTATATTCACGAGAGCGTACGGTAAAAATACGAATGACGCACGCGCAACGTAACGTTTTCGGATGCTCTTGATACACACAAAATGCGAAAATATTAAAACCGTTATTGACCCAGTTGCATGCAAAACGCGAATAAAATAGCTTTGTATCGATGTATATATATACACGATATGAGATAATTCACAGAGAGGCAATATAAAAATAACTCAATAATTCGCAAAATGCGTTATCTATGCGTCGATTTGCAATTGTCGTGAATGAAAACGTTCCTGCATTCGAAACAGATATATATATGATTAACAATGTCACTCCGTTATCTCTTAACGAAGTGTGTGTGTGTGCACGCGCGCGTTTTATTAATAATTAACGGATCGCGACGATTTCTAAATTGAAATCCGAGAGATATATCTCACACTGCCGTTCGATTTTAAATCGTCGATGCGGCGGCGATGGCGACAACATGAGCCATTAAAGCGAATCGATCGGCGCTTACAAGATTAAAGGTGTGACAATGAAAAAAAAACTCACGTTCTCTTCGACGGTCTTCTTGATCTTTGCGCTGGCCTCCACCACGGTCTTCCCGGCCTTGTTCACGGCGCTGTACAAGAATCCGCCGAGACTCTTCGCGCCCGCCAGCGCCTTCGTGGAAACTGGTGACAGAAAAACAGGGAGAAGGGTGAAATGAGAACGAATGCGACAATTGTGAGAGACAGAGAAAGAAAACTTTCCTCTTTCATAGTTAACTCGCGAATGAGAAGCGAGAGCGAAACTGACGTAAAATAAAAATAAAGCGCGCGAAACGTCCACGTCCATTTTTCTTCCCGAAGGGAGAAAATACGCCTTCATCCACTTTTAAAAATCGCTGATACAGAAAAATCAACACATCTTAATTAAGTTCGACTTAATAATCGCGCTAATAATCAGTTATTCTTCCGTTTATTTATAGAGAATAAAGGTTTGATATATTAATACTGCGATATTATATAAAACGCGCGGAGAAAATCTTTAAAAAAATTCCAGCGTCCATTGTATTAAACCGTACACGCGAAGAGGTGAGAAATCGCATAGCGTGCGATCCGAATCAACGCGCCAACAACGTCGCCGGCTTGTTCCAACCTAGATACGTCGTCGGATGGATTTCTCACGAGACTCTTTTAGGGAATTCCGGCTCCGCCATTTATCACAACCCGATGGAGAAAGCGAGACGCGAGTACACAGCAGCGACGACGACGACGACGACGGCAATCGTTTCTCCGAGGATAGATGTATATGTTGCGAGAAAGATGTCTGATGTTAAATGTAAACTATCGCTGTATATACACTTCTCTCTCGGTATCGCGTCAGATGTTTCTGATATATTTAGGCGGAATATGGCGTGAAAAATGAAACACGATAAGAAAATATTTCATCTAATCAATACAAAAAAAAAAAAAAAAAAAAGAAAGATACACTTTATCGTCTGCGATATTATAAGCGGAACCTAACCATATATTAATCGTTCTTATCGACTATCGCGACTAAATTACACTGACATTTACGCTTTCAATAAAATAGAAAGCAATTCACTTCTTATAGCTCTAACGATGACTCGTGCGAAAGGTCGCTCGGTCTTGGTCTTTGGTCTCGGTGGTTCAAACTGCCACGCCATGGAGTATTTCACGGTATGTACCAACATATTAAATCGTAGTAGCTCGCTCGTAATCCAGAGCACTCCAAAGCGATTTTCGCAAAAAAGAGTGTAATTGGTTCCTCTTGAAACGTTGAAACGAAGAGAAGGACGTGTTTTCTGCGCGGCGTGTTTTCGTTTCATCCGTGGGGATTTTATTTTCGAGATAATTACATATCAACTACCTAGGTCCGGACGTTAATTTAATTTTTATAATTTGAACATCGAGATTTTAAATTCTTGATAAAGTTGACGTAATGCTCTACTCCTTTTCTCTCTTTTTTTCGCAATGCATCAGCGAATTTACGAGGCATCGATAAGGTACAAAAGCGTAAGATTCTCTCGCGATTAAGCGGACACGGACGAACAAAAGTAATAAAGGTTTAAAACCGTCTGACGAGAAAACTCTCGTCAGAAGCTCGTGAACGAGGGCACCAGTCGCTTTATATAACCCGTTATACGGAAATGGAACTATAGAATATCTAAATGAGAATCACACGCTCGTATTGTAAAAACAAGTAAATAGATCACAATGTGAGGTCAATATCGAGCAAAATTGATGTAGTCA